>JAUCNO010000002.1:3629598-3649207 GCA_032353835.1 Enteromius viviparus | reverse complement strand
AATGAAAACTAATTTCAAATGACAAAAACTGTGACACAAATCAATAACGAATAAAAACGACACTAAAATTTTATTGGGAATCGATTGGGCAGCGATTAATTCAGAACGAATCTGCTGCGTGGTTTGGAACTGTATTATAGCATGTTGATCTATATCCTGCGGGACATAAACTAACATACACTTGCTGCGCGTGTCATAAAATGTTAAAAAATTGAAGAGAAGATACTAATTTGACGATACAAGAGAGACCTCAATTCAGTCAATTCTGAGCGCAGACCCGCACACAGCTCGAGTAAGTTACTCTTGAATGGAGAATTACACACAAAATTATTCAAATTGTTCGTTTTGATAGCATTCACGTAAACAAGTCCAAGTGTTGATATACAGTAACAAAAGTAAAATCACTCACTGTTCCTAACTGAATCACATAGTACTTAGTAGTTCTTGTAAATTTATAGATTAATGTAAATTTATTTATAGAAATAAATGTGTCTGCTTGAAAGAATTAATAATATGGTAAACAATAAAGAATGCATAGCCTACACAACTATTGGCGTGTCATTGAAAAGAAGACCATGTTCTTGTTCTTTAAGAGAAGTGGTTATATTTAATATTAGCATAATGGATTGTTGTGTGTCACCACAGTTAAATCAGTGTCTATTATGATAAAACCTTAATATAAAGCAAAATGATTTTGGAAATTTTACAGAAATGCTTAATAAATGCATTACACTGTATCTAAACCCGTTAGACTTTAGTCGACTAAAACTAAAAACATTTCAGATGACTAAAATATGACTAAAACTAAGTGCTATTTTAGTCAAAAGACTAAAACTAAATCAAAATTTGTGGTCAAAATGAACACTGAACTCAGCAGAGGCTGAAAACACCACGAGCGTCACGCCGTCTTCAGTATGTGTTTACACAGAGATGCAAAGAACATGCAGGATTCATAATTAAATAGTATTTTTTGTGGCTTGATATTCATAGACAGTTTGTATTGCATTTTGATTGATTTATACAATTTAGCAAAATCTGTGACATTTTGTATTTTACGGTAAAATCCATTTTTATGGCTGTTTTGTGTGATTCTTTATCGTGGAAATTTTAGGGTCCTACCTACAGCCCAAATTTGGTATCCCTGCGACTTCTGGTTTTACCACAACTTACTGTAAATCACCCTTGAATTAGACATTGTCCTATGTGCAGTTTTTGTATCTTGTATTCTTCAGTAAATGTCCCTATTTTTCATATTGCGCGCCTGGATACTTTTCGTATAGCCCTATACAGCAGTTTTCAGTCCTGATCCTGATGCAGATTTTGATTGCCTCTTATTTAACACACCTGATTTGGAGCTACTCCTTACTGCAAATGTTAAAGTGATCATGGTACTGTTCTCTGAGGTACGCTTATAATTTTAGGAAGATTTTTACAGCGTGATAATTTAGAAACTATTTTCTGTCCTATTTTCAACCCCCTCATCAGAACGCTCTGTTTGAATAGGCGTGGAGGATTTTAGACTCTGAAGTAAACATCCACTGCTTTGATTGGTTAACGGTTATGTATGTTTGACAGCCCACATCCTTCATAGATTGACGGTGCTGGGACTTAGGTCAAAAATGCATACCTAATCAGTACATATCAAACAATCTGTTTAACAGACAAAGCAACAGTGATCACATAATGAAAAGAGTTCGACATCGGATCCAGTATCTTTTAGTTACAGTCTTTCTGAAAGTCCTGTATTGAATTGTGCCCTTTTTTAAACAAATCCATGGTAAAATGTAGTGAACAAAAGCCCCAGTTCTACGTTACTGACGCAATCGACACTTCATTAAAAAATAAAATTCATCATATCGTTTGCAACTGTTGCCATTTACCTACTACATGCACAATAAGTGGGCGGGGCTAAACAGGCAGTGATGTAGAAGCAGGCAGTGATTATCTTCTGTGGAGGCGGTGCTTATCCACACTATTACATCGTCCGCATGTTAAGTCTGACATCACGCGTCAGCGGTTCCGGGTCCAACCGCTCTATCAGATACAATGAGAAAACATGTACATCATATACATTCACAATGTGATATAATAATACCAAACTAAATTACAAAACCATAAACTCCATACCGAAATCCCAGATATCCAGAACATGAATATATAAATATAAATAAATTGTGTTTGGGACACTGTGAGCATGGAGACTGTAGTGTACAACGTAAGTTTGAAAAGGTTTAGCTGAAATGTTTATTTTGAATACACAAGGACTGCTGAGGTAGTGTTCTCCAGTGAAGCGAGTTGAGGCTTGGACCCAGAAACAGCTCTTCTTACGTCACCACTTAACAAGCGGATAGAGTTGCACATCCCACAACCGGTCGCTTTGACACACTGCCTTCAGTATAAGCGGATATATAGACAATCAAGGAAATTTTGATTTTGTGGAGGACATGGAGCATGCACAGTCATAAGCACACGTCTCAGAGAGCTGACTTTTAACAGCAGCTGAGTGATGCAGTGACTGATTAGCAATTGGCTCTTTATTCAGAAGGCGGGACTTCCTTCAACGGAGAAGCCATATTGAGCACTGCATTTGTCTCCATTCACAACCATACTGATGACACGTCTTGGGTATTCTGTAGTCTTTGATAGCTGACTCCTGATTCAAGACAATGGTTTTTTTCAGATCCGCAGTGGTTCATGGATGAGCGCTCACCTAATTTGTTGAAAAGGGCCACCAGATTGCTCATCGTGTAATATTTTTCCTTTTGCAGACCATGTTTGGCTTGCAACATCCAGTCTAACTGAATCACGTCTCTCATGAGCAACAGTTACAATTGGTTATTTTTAACCAATTTGATTTGCAGTCTTGTGAGTCTGAACAGCAGGCCTCACCTAACATTTGCGTTTGAGCATGTCACGCTAGAAGGGTGTGAACGTGTGAAGGAAGGGGAAATAGCATATGGATGACTGTCTGCTGGGATAGTATCAAGATTTGAATTTTTGTCTATGAATCACCGCTGATCCGGCCTGGGGCTCCCGGTTGGGATTATGTTTAGGTAAAGTGTTGTTGAAGTTATCCAGGGGCCCAGGTTCAGCTCCTTTTAATATGTTCCTAATGTTCTGAAACCAGACTCGGTGAGTTATGAGAACTCTGAACTTCACTTCAGTCATCGCTGTAACTCAAACACATGCTTACATAAGAGCCGACCAACACTAGTCATGACGACGGGAAGTTATTGTTTGGGGTTGACAGTCATGGCATCGGAACAGATGGCGCTTTTTCATCTCAGGTGCATGGAGAGATCCAGTGAGTGCAATGCATTTTGCTCTGCACCAGATTTGACAGCGTAAACTATTTGTCTGTTGCAGCTTTGTCTCTTAGTTCATGTTCTAGATTTGCAAAGACGTTCCTGTCAAGAGAGATTGAGCAATACATAACGCACACATGTATACACCTCTAATACATGCACATGTATACCCATATTGCTTGGCCAGCACTTTTTGTTTTGAAACTCGAACACGATTTTGGCTGAAGCTCTTGTTCTGAGCTACTTTGTCAGGAATGTTTCTTCACTGAGGAATCCCCAGCGACAGGGCCTTCGTTGCCCTGCATGAAATACTGTTCCATTTATTAATATGAGGAAATCTCTTCAGAAAGGGAGTCAGCCTCCAGCATGTGAATAGAGGGGGCCCATGGAGCTGCTGTGGTTTGCTGTGGAATGAGCCTGATTTAACACATGAATAACAGAAACTGGAGCTCCGCAAAACAACTGGACAGAGTCTCGGCAGTTGGGGGAGGTTTCTGTGTAGCGGTCTGCTTCAACTCCATCTTTGGACCGAAAACGTTCTTGTGTTTTTCTCTTCGAAACTGATGACTATCACAATGCTTATACGCATTCCTGTCTTTAGAAACTCGCCGTGATGTGATCCTCCAAACGACTGCTCAAGAAATTAGCACTTCCGTTGGGGTAATTATCCCTTTTTGGGGAGCATGGCTGCAGGTTGGTCTGTGTCGTGGTTAAGCGTACTGAGTCTGATGGATATCAGATGGATGATAGTTTGAGTTTGGGTCACCTGTCAGTGCCTTAGGCGGTGCATCTGTGGGTGCATGTTATTTCTTTGTGGCTGAGTTTCTCAAGTGAAGGTCAGTCCACACAAACGTACGGGGCAAGAGGACAACTGATTGGCGGTTGGCTAGTTTGACCAATAATAGACCTTGAGGTCCAGCAATGCTGCAGTTAATTAGCTCGATCCTGGCTCCTTTTCATCGTGTTGCAAATCCAGATGTGAACCGTCAGGCTTCACGCAAATTGAGTTACTGTAAATCTGCTCTATGACCAGGCAGGCGCTCTATGAAAGCGCACAGGCCATGAGGCTTGTTCACGGCCCCTGACCTGGAACCTGTGAGCTCCTGACTTTGTGCAGGGGCATCGGTAGTCAGGTCTCTGACAAAGTGATTTAGTCACGGTTTGTCTCCAGTAAGGGTTTATCTGACTGACCCCGGAAAGGCTTCATATCCAAACATGTCATAAAGAGAGAGATCTGCTATAAACCAGGTGTAAAAGCCGATCTGGCTTGGAGAATGTGAAGATTTAGTTGGCGCCATGTGAGCCTTGCACATGTCCTGAGGTTAGCTTCATCTTGGGCTTATCCAAGGCTTCTCAGTAGGGATGCACGCCTTAATTTATTACTGATATCTGGTTTCTTAGATGCATTTAGAGATGTACCTTTTGTTTTTAAGTAAATTGCCAACTTTTTTCGTTTATATCATTTATTGCACTATGTTCTGTTTTCATTCTGCAAGTCATTTTAATTTCCACCTAAGCCACGTTCTTCTCCTAAGAAACGCTGTAACATGTAAACATTTTAGTTCACTGAAAACACTTCCTTGATGTGTGTGAACACATGAAACTAATTTTACAACCCACCAAGATCACCGTTTGCACATGGCAAAAGTTGTTTATAAAAAAGTGCTGGAATTCGTCAGGAAGGATTGTGGTCAGCTGTCATTGATGACGGTTACAGGTCAGCCTACGGTTGTTTAAAATCATACCGCTAAACGGAGGAGTATGCATATACCGCATTAGTAAATTATACATTGCCAAAGCGTTCTTAACTCTCTCTCCCCCACTGACACAGTTTTCTTGCTTTATTTGTTGCCACTGTTACAGTATGTTATGTTAGGGGCAGTATTGCACATAGTCTGATAGAGTGTTGAATCTCTGAATGGAAACATGGTGAAGAAGAAGCAGTAACAACAATCATTTATTACCTATACTTTGAAATTCGATTGAGATGTAGTACAAAAATGGCATTTTCTGTGAAAATATGCATGTTTTGCATATTTGCCATTTTTAGATATTCATAATACAAAATATTTTGGTGGCCATAAAGGTTTTGTTAAAATAGTCAAATGCTGGCAGTGTTTGGCAATTTTTTGTTTGTTTATTTATGTATTTTCAGTGTTTTTGTCTTTATGATAGGACATTGTAGTGCAGTGTGGACTGGTTTTATTTTAAAAGCTAGACAAAAAATGCTTTTTCATTTACAAATGTCCATATACGCATGAACAGGGTACAGTATAATCACCGCCCAAAGTCATTGATTCTGACCCATTCCTTCTGCCTAGTGTTTTTTTTCAGCTATTGTGCAATTTGGAGATGATACACATTCTGCTGCATCAGCTGTCGTCAGACATACCGGCACTCTGTATCGATCTGTATCCTCTTTTGAAGTACTTTTCCTGAACGTCACTGGCAGAGCGTCTTAAACCTTCTGTATTCTGCAAATGTTACTTTTGCTTTTTCAAGTCTGGAGAGTTTTTGCTGTGAAACAATAGACAAATATGGCTTTGCGTTCCAAGATTGTTCTTGTTGTTCGAAGCAGCAGGATTGTGTAATTTTGTAGCAATGAAGTCCCAGACAGGGAAATCTTAATCAACATTCTTGGCATAATAGGAAAGCTTTGGCTCAAAGGATGTTTTGTTTGATTATTTAATGTATTTTTTTTCCTATCATTGCACTCTCAAAGGGAAGTAAAAAATTTCGACAAGGTTTTTTGGCCCCTTCACACCTGGCTGTCAGTTAAGCTCAGAGTTTTCCTAGATGTGACACTGATGCCATATATTTCAGCGCTGTGAGTGAGTTTAAATGTAGAATCACAGGCCAGGCTTGACGAAGTGCTCCCGGTGGAGTGGTCTTTCTCCACAGCGGGGAGGTTTGGGGCTGAGCCAATCAGGTGACGAGACAGGCCGACTTCCAGAAACGCAGCCAAAACAAGAGAAAAGTATAGAGCGTTTCAGGAATGATGTGAGTGCAGCATTTGAAATGATTTAGCTGCTCAGCCTTCACTTTTCACACCTGTGCTAGAGGCTTACTCTATATTTATTCTGGGCTTCTTTAAGTCCACCGAGGTCAGAGGTCAACGATTTGGGTACAAGCATAAATTAGGAGCTGAAGGGGAGAAATGACTTTGACAGGGACATTTTTGGATGCTTCGATGCTGTTGTTGTTCATGCGAAGGTCAAGGCTTTTTTGGCTAGTTTAACCTATAATTCTGTCACCTTTTGCTCTTGACATTTTAAACCTGTATGACCTTTTTTTCCTCTGCACACACAAAAGATATTTTATTAATGTTATGTGCATAATATGGGCCCAATTTTGTTATCCGTTTAAGTTCTTACTGATGAATGTTTAGCAAAACATGCAACGATCCTGAATTTGAGCCACATGAATTATGTACAGATCAAACAAACAAAAATATCATACAAAGTGTTACTTATTTTAACTAAATTGCTCTTTCAATATTATGTAGGTTTATAAACAAGGTAAAACATGTTAATAGGTAAAGTGTAAAAATACAACTGGGATTACTCTGACAGGACGCAGAAATTGTTCAAAAAGTGTTGAGAATCGAATACAATGATATTCTGACATATTCAAGGTGTGGTTTACTCAAACATTTAAATTACCCCTTTGCGTAGGGCTGGGCGATATATCGAAGATTTGCAATAATATCGCAATCATTTTGATGACGATGTAACATGAAAATATTGTGAATATCAAATATTTCAAATTCAAGCATACTTTCATGTGCCAAGCATGATTTGGAATTACTATTAGCAATTTCAGTGTTCTAGTACTAGTGTTCATAATATTGACAGAGAGAGTGCATACATCTTTGTTATATATACGTATATGTGCCTATAATGAATCAGTACGCTAGAGGAGCTAAAATAAACATTCTATTGATTTTTGCTTATGGTGGTGGATTATCCATGAGGCACATTTCCCCAGATTTGCAAACTGCTAGCTCTCCATCTGAGAGGGGTTTTAGTGCCTATGGGAACATAAACTTGTTAAAAACAAAAAAAAACATTTATTAAAAAAAAGTTTAACCCATTTTAATTATTTCCTTCAGTTGCAAAGGGTCTAGGTTTATTTTAATTTTCTTAAATGCTTACATTTTTATATACGTTGTAACAATAGCTGTTCTCTAATGGGGGTAAAAGAAAATCATGTTTATTTAAAGGCAAATGCAAACATATTGAGATATATATATTGAATATCATGAAAATATTGAGATATACATCTTTTCATGCATTGCCCAGCCCTACCCTCAATCCATCCTATGACTTTCTTTTTTCAAATGAATACAATCAAGAGTTATATTAAAGAAGCTCTTCCAAGTTTTATAATATCAGTGAAGAGTGAATGAGATTTTGAAGCCCAAAAAAGTGCATCCATCCATCATAAAAAGAGCTTCACATGGCTCTGATGGGTAAATAAAGGTCTTCTGAAGCTACCGCTAGCTGTCAGAGTCTAAGATCCAATGGGATGTAATAAAAAAATGTGGAAGAGCAAAGGAGTGAGCAAAACAATTGTAGTGTGATTGTAATCATCTGAAAGCTACGATAGCTTGTGGGTGAGTAAATCACAGGCTCATTTCCATTTTTGAGTGAACTATTTGTTGTTTTGTATCCAGAAGTTTCCAAATGCCTTTTGGGACCACTGTACATGTTACACCTGGCTGTTTTAATTTTCAATAAGACAGTTGTAGATCTTTCCTGAAGGGTTTGAAGCGTGGAAAAAGCTCTTGCTGAAATATTTGTGTTTGTTGCTTTCTATTGTTGCCTTGGATATTCTGAAAACACCGAGCTGTTTATAATCAGATGAGCTTTCCTTTATCTCACGTAATACTGCCATCGGTTCTGTGACGATACTCTTCCTCCAGTCTTTGTGTTCAGCATGCTTGCTAATTATAGGACTGTAAACAAATATTTTTCAGCATTTTCTCTCGTGATACCTCAAGTTTTCCTCCAGATCATCCACCATAGCAAACGCTGATCAGTGCAGTGCACACATTCCTGACTCCCCTCCCATTCCTGCCCCGTTGAAAAGGACTGGCGCTAGTACTACAAGTTTGTCCTCATATTCCCCTGACTAATACATTGGAATTTCTTGGCTGATACCTCATACTTTCTAACTTCAGTAGAATAAAGATCTAGTTGTTTTATTTTGGAACTCGTTTACAGGCTGAATATTTACAGATACAATTTATCCTGCGCTATTATGGGTCAATAGGGGAAACTTGTTCCAAAATAACAACCCCAGCCAAAGGTTAAAAAAACTCTTGTTTAAATCTACGAACTGATCTGAACAGTCTGATCTCAGGATGGGTTTTCAGTACAGTTACGTAGATAAGCCGACACATGCTAGCAATGTTGTTAACTAGCCGGTCAGTGCAGCATTTGTTCGCATGTTAGCTAATCCGTTGCAGATTCAATCCCAAGCCTAAAGATACCAAACCTTAAGGCATAGTCGTACATCCAGAAACTGATTGGTCGGGTTAAATGATGTATATTTCCTTACAGAATTTACTTAACACTGCAAACAATTAAAGGGGTGCTGGTGCTGTAACTAGAATGCACCCATTGCTGTCTGCTGGACTAAGTGCACTCGTTTTATGTACATGATTTTATTTTTACCACCTGTGAACTCATGAAGACCTCATAAAATGCATTTCACCTACGCTTGCCCTCTGCTCGTTTGGTTTTAGATGCACAGTTCAGTTCATCAAGTCGCATCTAGTCAACGCATCCTGCTTCGTGTGGAAGCATTTAGTCTCTGATGCATTCTTCTTTATTCCAACTGCACCAGAGTTTGTTTGGAAGTGGAACGAATCTGCTAAAATGATGGGACTCGGTCCACTTCTAAACAAACTCTGGTGCAGTTGGAATGAAATGTTTGTTTGTTTAGTTCACAGCAGGTGAACTAAAGATGGCAGTGTTCACACTTACTCAAATGAACCGCACTAGCAGAGTTCGTTTTAATCAAACCATCACGTAAACACACCCTAACATGAAAGACAGACGGCAGGAATATTAGACTGCTGTCACTTTAAGAGCTGCCTGCTTCCAATATACTGTTACACATGTGCTTTCTTTCTAAGATGTTTGCTTTCACTTACTGTGTTTATAAGGATACTTGGAAAGACGTGTGTATTTAACAGTTCAAGGCCTAGATAAAGCAGCAAAAATAACAGTTAGACTTTGTTTTGAGTCTAGGGTTAGGGTTACTGTAACTATTAGTAACTACGTGTCAACTGCATGTCCACTAATTCTCCTTAATTCACAACTACATGTCTACTAACTCTCAGAGTAGACTAGTTAGGGTAGGTTTAGGGTTAGTAGAATAAGTTTCTGATAGTCAGTATGTAGTATGTTGTGGACTGGTTAGAAGATATTAAGACAGTCTGCTAGTACTCTAATGACTGCTAGTTGACATGTAGTTACACAGTTGACAGATTTGTATTAATCATGTCTGTTTGTATATTGCATTACTCTAATTGGATATTTTGGTTGTTACAAAGATGGGTGCATTGATGTTAAAGATTAAATATGCTGGCATCTTATTTTAACGGCCCCTATTATGGGTTATGAAAGGTTCATATTTTTTATATTTTGGGAGAACAGGCTAGCAAGGACCAAAAACACTTTCATTTTCTTATAATATGCATCTATTTTTACTTTACTTGTTCAACGACTCCCAAACGAATTGAACCTATTTCCTAACCCCTCATCTGCTCTGATCGGTCAAAAGCGACACCTAGTGGCGAAGAATGAATGGTCATTTTTATTCAGACCAACTCAAAAAGATCAACAGGTGGGCAGCAATATGCTCATTTCATTGACTCATTTCAGTGATTCAGAGTCGACTCTTTCTATGAGAGACAATAACTTTATACACGGTGCACTTTCAGATTTACACACTGCATGAAAGCTCCATAATAGAGCCTCTTTAACTAGCTTCTACCATGCAGCCAATGCATTTACGTTTCAGTTTTATTAGATGCACAAACAACCTACATCAACATATTTGTGCTTTTATTATCCTCTTAATGCATTCTGTAAATTTCACATGGTTCTCGGTCCATCATAATCGAGTCTGATTAACATTTCTTTATTATTTACCTCAGGTTTATGGTGTACGATGCCTCCACCGAACTAAGCTTCATTTTTTTATCACACAGATTAAGAAATACTTTGAGCTGGAACCTCTGGCACGAGGCAAGAGCTGGATTCTGGAGGGCAGCTCGGTGGACAGCATGGAGGCGGTGAAGGAGAGCTTCGCTCAGCTCATTCATCTGCTGGAGGAGAAGGAGCACGAGACGGGCAGGATATGACCCGGGGACGACCTCCCAGCATCCCTCAGACACTACCGAACTCACCACAGGCCAGCACATCTCGGCTCAGCCTGGCCGTCGTGTAAACTACATTGTTACTCTATCTAACTCTGTTACTGTGGTGAAACAAAATGAGCCAAAAACGGACTATGATAAATCCTCACGCAAGGATGCATATCTGCAGAAGAAGGAGGTACCTCAGCCCTCGAGCTTGATACCTTCTCTCAAACCACACGTATTAACCCAGAACAAGCGTTCGACACACCATTACCATTCTCAGTTCAATGGTTGTACCTGTCCTTCTTGATACAGACCTAGTTGCAGATTGCTACTAAATAGATGATGTAATCATACGCTTGGTCACGTAGGGCAACTGGAAGTCTTGTAGTCCCTAGTTTAGTCAGCGTGCCAGCGATTGCGTGAATGCAGTGTGTTTGTGAGAGAGATATGCCAGTTTGTACTGAAAAGCCTTAAAGTGAGTGCTAATGTATTTTTAAAACAGACGTTTCATTGTGTTCTCACAAACGTGATTCAGATATCTGTGGCTGTGAAGTGAAAGATGAGTGATTCCTCAGTCGTGAATAAATCAATATTCTATACTATCTCTAATCATGGAGCCGCACTTGACGTACCAGTGGAGCTTTGGAGGAGGGACTGTAAACGCACATCTTTAGTTTGGGATCCTTGAGAACACTGATGTATTCAGAACTCAGTCTAGTATTATTTCATATCCAGGATTTCACCCGTCTGTCTCTTTATCTTGGATGGCAGTGGTTGATTAAGCCCTACAGAAACATATAACGCCGGTTTGACTCACCAGAGACAGTCAGCCCCTGTAGGTGAACCGAGACGCAGCTTTTGATTTTGTATGCATGATGTATTCACCATGTGCTTGTTTGGATATCGCGTTATTTTTTGTATTTGTGTTGGGCCTGAATGTAACACGCTCTCTCTGCATCATCACACCTCCTCTGGTCTCAATAGATCGTGGAGTTTGTAGACGCATGAACAGAGGAAGCCAAGGAACGCTAGAGCCCAGTCCGGTGTTGACCAAACATGTGCCACACGTCCAAAAGCAAGCTAACACCTTGAATGCATAATCGCCATCAAACTCGGGCAACATCTTGGGTTTTATTTATATCTACTACAATTTTATACCCTCCGAAACCGATTCAGCTGCCTTTTTGTAATTCAAATATTTGTACATTTGTTACAGATCAGTCTCTGGAAAGACACGTGCCTGTCTTTGTACTGGAAGATAAAGAGTCTAGGTGGCCTTTCACATGTTCCACAGTGTTTATGTGTATTTATGCATAATCTCCTCTGAGCAACATGGAAAATAAAGGCTGAAGAAGGACAAAAAATGCTGTCTTGTGTCATTTACTTATCGGATGATATCATTTTTCACATTTTTGACTGACAAATAATGGATGAGAACAAATTTAGTCACTCACAGAACATGTTTCTGTTTCGCTTACCCGCCAATCAATAATCCTCTGCAGTGAATGGGTGCCGTCAGAATGAGAGTCCAAACAGCCGATAAAACCCACACAACTCAGTTAACATCTAGAGAAGGGAAAACATTTTGTGCTTTGTTTCTAGCCTAAAATATGATTGCTTGCTTTCCTCCAGTAAAAATGTTTGAACCAGGAGAGAAATATGCATAGCTCAACCGCTCATGAAAACAGTCCAGAACAGTTATACGTGAGTGGATTGACCTTTTCCAAGAAGGAGTCGCTGTAATGGACTCCCATTCTGACGGCACCCATTCACATTCATAGGTGAGCAAGTGATGTAATGCTACATTTGTCCAAATCTGATAAAGAAACAAACTTATTTACATCTTGAATGTCCTGAAGATGTGAACATTTATTATGCTATTCAAGTTCTGCTACTTTTCTTTAGTTTCACTTTTTTCTTTGTGATATCAAGATCTGTCCCTTTATTTCTGACTGCATGTCCCCAAATTTATCAAAATGAATTTAGATCCATTAATTTCACTGACCCATCTACCAATAAAGTTGAGTTTTCCCTTTGTTTTGGACTCTTTGAGTTCGCTCCTGACTAAAGCTCGAGGAACGCCAGCATCTCTGTGGGTCATCAGCACAAGAGTGATTAGTCATAGTGTTTCCCCGTCTATGGATTAGTCATTTACAGTCATTTCCAGCTGTCGTCATAACCCACCAAACTATGAGATGGAAGCCGTTTCTTTTCATTGGCTTGTGGGGATTCCATAAATCAGTCTCTGAAGTTAATATAACCATGTATCCAATAAACGTAATGTATCCGTGTCCATTCAGGAGCTTAACGAAACCAGATCCAGCTAAAATGTCAAATGACAAATAAAAAGAGTGGGGACAAAAACTGCTTAAATACAAGCTTCCAGCGACCTGGACCACTAGACCACAGTGTTATTCTAAGGCTTTAAAGAAACTATCTTCAAGTTTCAGTTGACTGCAGACTTCTGGAAGTATGAGAAAGTTTAACCTCTCTCGTTTCACCTTGACCGGAGGACGAGTTAAGTAAGAAGCAGCACAGGCGCTGCTGATCAGTTAATAATGTCTAAATACAACACTGAAATTGTCCGTGACTTTGCTTTCTGAGGGCAGACAGAAAATTGTTCCCCTGGTTTTCCGATCTGACTGACAAAACCTCTTCTGACCGTATGAAATGCAAATGAAGCCGTTGAAAGGATGAACCTCTGAAAAAGCCATCTTTTGGTAATGGGTATTGTGTCTGGCGAAGAGACATTATCTAAAATAACCTGAGACCATTTGAAATGACTCACTGACGCTATATACCAGACGAATATTAGTATGCAGACAGATGAACACTTGGGATTAATCTTTTTAACTCTAGCCATGTCTGAAGAACTTCACAAAGCTGTCTGCAAGACAAACTTTCAATATTTCTTCTTGTCCCCCAGTGTCAGTCTGTTAGTGCTAATCTTCTTAAAACGTCTCTGCTCTCTATCACACCTGTGCACAGGAGACTTTCACAAACTTTCCTAAATTTAGCCAGTTTCTTTAGCTGCTCTTAGGAATAGTTTGCCCAGTCTTTACTCTGTGAGACACAGAAGACCATATTCTAACTCTTTTTGTCCCTATGAAGGTCTTTTGAAAGTCACTGACTGAAGATAAATGACATAAAGTTCATTTTAGCTTGAACTGTCCCTTTTAGACAAGGTGAACAGTGTATACATATCATCATCATCATGTATCATATTTCTTTTTTTTTATGTTAACTAAAATTGTATGCTTTATATATGCAAATTAGACATTACCTTTGTTAATTCTTTATTCTTTGGAGGAAATAAAAAAAACTGAATTGTGAGATGTATTTTTCTCAGAATTCAGAGAAAAACATGAGAATTGCAAGAAATAAACTCTAAATTGCAATAAATAAAAATCTAAATTGCAATGTATAAACTCAGAATTGCATTAAAAAGTTGAAATTATATTTTAACTTTTTTGAGAAATAAAATTTTTTTTAAATGTAACTTATAATTATGAGAAATGTCTTTATATCAAGAATTTTGAAACTTAAAATCTGAACTGCGTGAGATAAAAAATTGCAATTTCTTTTTTTAAATTTGTTATATATTTATTTATTTATGACAGAAAAAGCCTTCCGCTGAAAACTGTCTCAACGGCTAGAAATAAAGAACCAAATGTAATCAAATCTAGAAAAACTCAGTCTGAGAAAACAGCGTTTATAGATTACATAATCGAAACAAAGTAACTTATATTAGATGCAAATGAAATAAACACTCAGAAGTGCATCTTGGATGTTTTCTCTCAGCAGGTTACGAAAAGCCAAACAGCCCAAAAAACCTTAAAACTGTGCAAGAAAAACAAGAATGGGGCTGAAGAACCACCAGTGAAACGAACATAACTAGGCCCTGCTCACTCGAAGCAGAAGCACATGCGTCTGACCCTTCTGCATTGCTTTTTTCCCTTCACGCTCATGAGAAATGTGCACCTTCTATCACCACCGTACCTCCACAAAAACGTTCCCATGACCGATTATAATGAGTTAGGGCTCCATTAGTGAACGGCATTTTGCATTGTGTTGCAACACAAGGGTCAAATGTAAGGACAAAATGTACATTCTCTGCTTTACAACACAGGGACATCAAAACAGGCCCGTCTGGGGTAACGAAGCATGCATGCTCATTTGGGACACTTTCTCCATCAGTGAGTGAGAAAACCTCTTCTTAGCAATGCGAGGACTCTAATAGCGGCTCTCTGTGATCTGGTTTCAAAGCTGGGAGCCAGGGTTTAATTGCTGATTGTTTTTAACGGCAGATTCGGTTCCCTCTCGGATCCGACTACGATTCTCTGTCGGCGCATTGAAGTTGGAGGAAGCGTACGCCTCTTTTGATGGCTCTGTGCGTTCCATCTCCTTGTTAAAACTCAAACCAAATTTATACGACCGCTAATAGAGAACATTTCTGAAATGGCAAAAAGCAGTCAACAGCACATTAATAAGCGAAGATTTTCCGTACAGGCCCATCAGTCACTCGCTCTACAGCGATCGCTGGTTTTAATAACGCTCTGTAAACACTAAAGAGTGTGTAAACCAAGATAAAGGTCTGTATATTGCGTGCATGAGCTGGAACAGAAACCTTCGTCAGAAGTGGACAGAGACAGGCAGAAGAGACGGCTGTTCCATTACACCCCGAGTACTGTCTCCAGGCGTCTGTGGCACACCTCAGCTGACCAGTGGCTGTCTCTCACAGACTCGCACGTTTCTATTGGACTTCTGTGAGAGAGCCAGCGGGGATCCGGTCGACTGGTTGCTAGAGAGACCCGATGAGCGGTCAGGAAATGACCCACAGAGCTCAGTTCCCTCCAGACGGGTTCTCTTTAAACATTTTGTTTGTGCCACACAACGCTTAAGGCTGTTTTGAGCCCTGTCCTTTTGTACTGGTTTACATACCTAGAGAGAAAAAGAGTGTCCTCGCATGAACTTGGCAGAAAACTCTAGACCTTTCAAATCAATGGTGATTGTTCGTACGGCAATCGTCTTCTTTTATTTATTTGCATAAATTAGCATGCTTTTTTACTAGAGTTAGTAGTAATTGAGCACATATTAAGGCCTTATTCTAATCCTAATTCTACCCAATATTTCCACATCTGTACAAATGTCTTCTGCTGAACACAAAGGAAGATATTTGGAAGAAAGTTCGTAACCAGGCTGTTTTGGTCACCCTTTCAACGGTGACCCAAAACAGCCTGGTTAATAACGTTCTTTAAACGTTAGCACAAAAACATTAGGCTGTTTATATATTGTTTGTGAAACGTCCTTCTGACACATTGTAGTTGGACATTCAATGATTTTCAAAAACATCGTTCAAGAAACATTCCTATAAAGCAAATAGAAATAGTTTTATTTTTCATATCACCAAAGAAAAAAAATATTTTTTTATTAAACTGATGTTTAGAAAATTCTGAGATCCAGGAATAGCAAAACATTCTTAAAACATATTTAGTTGATTCCTATAAGATCTGGCAAAAAAACAAAAACATTTTTTTTTTGCCTTTGAGGTAAATGAGTTTTTTTTCTGGACAGCGTAATAAAAATATGTGTTTGTAAGTTTTGATTGCATCTATTATCATTATTTGAAAGCGGCTTTGAATAAAAGTGTCTAATAAATGATTAAATGTTAGATAAAAAACCTGACCATAGGAATGGATTTAACTTCATCAGCATAACTATGGGAAAAAGTCTCTCCTCTCTCGTGTAACGTCAGCAGTTTCTTAACATCATTATAGCGGCGGCCTGTAATTTTTTCCAAAACAAGTTCGGGACAGTGACACAGTGTTCAGTCTCGATAAGGATCTTCCTCATCGCAGTCATTTCAGATATGATTACTCGTCCCTGTTCCCGAGCCGGCGCAGATGCTGCCCAGCAGGTATCGCCACCCATATACCCTCATGATAACCAAACAGCTGACGTCCTGCTGATTCAGGAGATCAGCACACCTCACCTACTGAACACCATCCATCACTGATGCTCTGAACCTAGAGTCTAGACAGAACTCTTAACATTAAACCCCTTCATTTGATATTTTATGGCATCAGATGAAGAAAAATGAGTTCCCACACTGTCTGAAAAACATCTCAGTGGGTTTGAATTAACGATAAGCATCTAATGAAGCCTTGCAAAGCAAAGAGGTGGTGTCGCTCTCCTTCCCAATTAGCTGTCTGTGAGACTTCCTGGCAAATTAGTTTCCTCGCTGTAGCTCAGACAGTTCCGGTGGCTTCTGCAGAACTTGGATTGGCTGTGTGTGTGTGTGTGTGTGTGTGTGTGTTCAAGGCAATTTGCTTGCGACTAGCAGGGAATAACAAATTACCGCTTTAAGGATTCAAGGTCAGGGCCAATTAAGTTCTTAAAGGTTCTTCAAAACCCCGTCATGGAGTAACAGAAGGTTTTGAAATAATAATTTGTCCAGATATTAGTTTTGCCGCTGTACGTTGTTAAATCCAACCACAGTGAAGTAGGAGACATATTTGGTTCAGTTTTTTACTTTTTGTATTGCATCTTTACAAACGGCATCTTTAACTTTATATACATTAAACATTTACATACAAATACAAAACTAGAAATTTATAGCTGGATCTCTAAAATAAAAAAGACAAACAATATATGGCAAAAAATACATAAACTGGATTCCTCCCAAATAAAACCAGAAAATATAAGCACAAAAAGATATGTAGTGATTCTAAAAAACACTCAAATCTGCCAAATAAAAACTATTTTTGGTGTCAGAGTGAAAACAAATCAGATTTGACTGACAAAGCTGTTTTTGTCAGTTTTGCAAAGTACATTTATTAGTGATTCATAAATAAAACACATGCATGTTTTGCTGCAGATTTCATTTGTGGGGAAATGAGAAAAACTTGATTGTTTTTTTGCTTCACAAAACGCAACACTTCTCAGAACACATTTACATAGAGTAACATTGCACGTTATAATAAATAATATTCTTTCAAAGACGACAAAGGAAAAACAAGAGAGATCATTTATTCGGACTATAAATGTATAAATAAAAAAAGGCAAAAAAATGTATAAATAAACATCTACAACAATAAGCATCTTCCACGTGTCTGTGGAAAATAAATAAGAGTACACGTCTGTACAATATGAACACGACTCTGTGCTCAAATGGAGTCCTGCTGTCGATGGTTTATCCAGTCCGTAACACAGTAATCTTCATCCTTCTCCTCTTCATCCGTCTCTTCAGAGAGAGCTACGGAGGAATATAGCAGCTGTTGCATTAGTGTAAAACACAACAGCATTCAGGCACAGAGTCTTACTGCATCTCTAGCTGATGCTTTGCAAATCACAGCTCGGAGAGGAACCTTACCTCTGTCTTTTATTAGCAGAGACCATTTCTTGTATTTGTCAAGTCATTGTACAAAATAAAATAACATCATGCAAAGAGACACTACGTCATCCCTTCTTATAAACAAAAATATGTTTGGAAGATGGCTCTTCAATACCACACACAGACTCAAAATATGGTTCTACTTGAGGGCATTAACATCTGATCATCTAAACATGTTCCTACAAAACATAAAATCACATTTTTCCCACATGAGATTTGTTATGTCCCACATTTTAACCATTATAAGGTTAAAACCAATCAAGTGATATTCTCTAAAAACATATTTTGTGGCTTTTTTCATTGAAACACAGGATATGCTGTGATATTTCACATTACGCGAAATGGACATAACAAGCCGACAGTGAAAAAATGGCGTTTCCCTTTAATGCAGACATTAGACAAAGATGTTAGAGATGTTAGCTGGGTCGGAAATAAACGATATCGGTCTCTCGGGGTTGATTTTCTGGCGATATAAAACACAGCATACTGACCATTTCAAAAACTGCAATTAAAATATGTGTCAGAAATATATCTATATATTAAAATACACATTTAAAAAGTTCTGCCCCCGTATTTCATATTTTCAGGCATTTTTCACAACTGGTGAAATTCTGGCCATAATGGCACCAGGTTGGCTTTTCTTTGTCCATCACTGATCAGGTCAGCCTGCCATAGGGCAGAAACAAGACCATAAGAGCACGCTAAATGAGTTTATGTCCCAATGCAATTTTCCCCACGCAGGCTTCTGCCTCTGATGAGCAGACGGCAAAACCAAATCAGAGAAGCAGCATGTTCAAAACTGTCTGACATCCCAAACGAAAATCCTTCCAGGCTTGACCTCAAAAGATTTTGGCTCAACACAGAAAGATGCACTGTCCCGGGCGCTTCTAACATCTCATCGCCTTTGTGAGGGGAAGCTGACTCGCTCTCTCTCTCTCTCTCCGACAGTCCTCGTGTTTGTTGTTGGGGGCAAGGGCAAGAAAGAGGGGTGTTTTCGGCAGGGGAGGGAATGCGGGACATGGGTTTAGCATCCTCTACTTACAGTTGCAGGAGCCCGAGTGTTTGACCTCCAGGACCAGCCCCAAAGAGCAGGCGGCCTGCCTCATGGCGCACTCGCTGGGGTAGGTGGTGTTGTCGCTGGCGCAGACGCTGTCTCCTGGACGGCTCTCCTCACAGGTGTCCTCGCATACCAGGCAGCGCCCCCGTCCTGTCCGCTTGTCCCACAGACACGTCCGTCCCTCCCGGCATGTGATGTCTTCACAGGACCTGGCGTCTGAGGACAGTCAAGAACGTATGATTTCAATTAAAGGGGTCATTTGATGCAGTTTCAACTTTTTCTTTCACTACATCTCTGAAGTTGCAAAGATTAAAGTTTCAAAACCAAAGAGATATTCTTTATAAAAGTTATGACTTGTCCACACTCTCCTAAAGCGACTCGTTTAAACACGCGAGTGGGTTTAAATGTTTCCACAAAGAAAGAAGGCGGAGCTATTATTCTGTCTGTAGTGTTGCTGCGGGCGCCATGTTCTGGAGACG
>JAUCNO010000002.1:3540731-3560952 GCA_032353835.1 Enteromius viviparus | reverse complement strand
CTGGTTTGATTGGGCGATCGTAACGAGGGGATTGATTAGCTGATAGCTAACAGCTGCGGGTGATTCGTACAGCGATTCCTCGAAATTATGTTATTGTCAAAACATTTATTTAGTTCCCCCAAACACAGTTTTTTTAACTAAACACTTTCCTAGTTCCTGTAATGTGAACAGTTCTATGAACTGTGGCAGCCGGTTCCAATCATCAAATGTATTTGGCTGAGTATTTGATTACACTGTTACACTGATTCATTGTTTCAGCTTGCGACAGGTCTTAGTTTCATAACAGTGAAGCTCCATTATTTTATATATTTTATAAGAGTGTATGGTGTATGGTGATTATTTCCTTACTTCCAGGAATACCCCCAGTACTGAAAAAAAATAAAAACAAACACAAATATGTCTCTTAAAGTGTCTGAATTACAAAATAAGCATTTATTATATTTTTCTGCGCACGTTTTTTCTGACAATATGTGCAAGGCTTTTTAAATCCGTGCTGAAAAGTATGTACAATATGACAAACCAGTGCATTACATAGAAACTTCACAGCAGAGTATCTGACAGGTGCTCAAGACCGACAGCCTTCATCTGAGAGTGAGGCTTTATTATCCTACATGTTTTCACCAAATTATTTTGAAACAGTTTTTGTTTGTCTGAAACATCAATGTGGTTAATGTAATGCAGAATCAGAATCATGGCATCTTGTTCAACAAAAACGAGTGAGTAACTGACAAAAATATGAGTCTGTGAACACCTTTTGAACACATTTTTTCTTGCCAACTTTTAAGAAAAAAAGGTTTCTTATATTGAAATTAAAGTTATATAATAAGACATATACTACTCATCATAAGGCAGTACCACATGAATAAAAAACAAAGCCCTTTTTCTGAAACTTCTTGAAGAACACCACATCTTTGAAAGCATTTTCTTGTTTTTCAGAAGATAACCTTTAGTTGATCTGTTTTTACTAATGAATGAGTGAATCATTTACATTACAAATTACATTAAATAAAAACATAATTCCTATTTATGATTTATTATAAAGCAGAAAAACAGAGTTGGGTTTCTAGCTGTCTTTCTGTGGGGGTTAAGTTCTAGCTAGCTATTTGGCAGAAACAGGAATATTACAAATCAGTTCTGTTGACACTGATGCCAGTCCATGGCAACTTGCAAATTGTGGTGCTTAATGCTGCAAAAAGAGCAGAAAGGGAAAATAAAAAAGTGGTCTAAAATAACAACAACTGTGGAACCAGAAACAATG
This sequence comes from Enteromius viviparus, assembly GCA_032353835.1. Classification (NCBI taxonomy): domain Eukaryota; kingdom Metazoa; phylum Chordata; class Actinopteri; order Cypriniformes; family Cyprinidae; genus Enteromius; species Enteromius viviparus. Next base: position 3,559,694 of record JAUCNO010000002.1, on the reverse strand, counting down.
CAACTAATACAAAACATTTTCTTATTGCGTAATTAATTAATTAATTACTTACAAATGTGTGTAATACATATATAGTCTTCTCATTCAAAGACCCAGAGCATCATAAATTAAGGCACTCATACTCATTATGTATGTTTGATTGCACAATTTGCATCTCTAATTTAGTCTCATGTTTTGCATTTTGTATACTTTTGCTGCACTATATGTAGCTAAATACATACATACTGTATCGGTGCATGTGATATATATTGTGGTTAATAACCTACATTTTCTTTATTGGGGGATTTCGACCAATCAGAGAACATTTGGGAATTCTGTTTGAAAACAGTCATTATTTAGTTTGGTGTTATAGTAGTGCATTAATTACACACTTTAGTTTTAACATTTGTTTCAGTTATGTAATTGTTCTGCTGATAGTTACAAATGGCAAAAATTGAAAGAAAGTCAATGGCTGTTCAATTTGATGATTCCAGACATTCACTGTAACCCATCTGGAATACCTGAGAAATACTGATGCTTTCTATCTCAGAAAACAAGACAGGTATCGCACACTGAATACAGATGATGTTATCATTTTGATAAAGCTATTACTTTATCATTAGCATGGTATTGCAAACATAACTTTATATACACTTTAAAGCTTTACATTTACAGTACAGACCCGTTCCACTTCATATTTGAGGACAAAAAGTGTGAAAAACATCAGTGCCAAAATGAACAAAACAAAGGAATGTGCCAATAATCATAAGCCATAATACTAATCAAAACAAAGACTTCAAAATGAAAAACATCACTGTACAACGCTTTATCAAAACAAGCTCTAAACGTGAGTTATTGGAATAAACCTGTTGCCAGTAGCAGTGTATGGTTGTGATTACGGGCCTGTAGATCGCTGAAGATGTTTCCTGAACAGGTTCCTGGTTCTTGATATGCTGATGATGAATGCTGAAGAAGGGTTACAGATGGCTGCTGGGATGTCGAGTTCAGACAAGATGAACCTTTGGTGCTTTGCTGTTCAAGCTTGACTCTCGTGGTTTGGCAAAACATCTACCGATCTTGTGGCCTCTCAGAAGATCATATTTAGTCAAATTTTACAGTGAGCAACATGAAGATAAATCAACGTGTCTGGGTTCTCTTTAGGTTCTCTTTGGTATGTGCTACATCTGTGAACCCAGATGTCCTACATTATCCTGATCTTCATGTTTCTGAATGTCCCTGGTGATGCTGCTGAATTTTGATCTCCATGACCTCTGCTAGCGGTGAAGTGTGAGCTGACCTGAGGGCTGGAGACTACAGATGCACAGTCTTCAATCAGAGTCCTTCAAATCTTCTTTCATATCTTCCTTCATGTCTTCCACTGATTTTCTCTTGAAGAATCCAGCCTGGAGGAGAACATTCAACAGAGTCAACATTCAGCATCTCTGTGTACTACGAGCGTGAACATAAGCCAGTCAGAACGCTTACCTTCCATAAAGCAAAGATGACAAGGGCGAGAATTAAAAGGCCTAGTAGAATACTAAGGATGATAATCCATAGTGGGATTCCACTTCGTATGTCTTTGGTGACTTGAATCTTCACCTGCATGGAGCACAAGCACTAATTTAAAGATGCTGTAAGAGGCTTAAACCACTTGTTCTAACTGTTCATACTAAGGATATTTACTATAAAAAAATAAAAAATAATTAAAAAGCAAACTCTGCGTGGAAGAACTGTTTGCAAAAAGATAACATGCATTTAATTCCAGGTACTAGGCGTGCGTGACTTTCTTCTTTCAGAGGAATGCAATCCGAGTTATATTAAAATATCCTGACTCTTCCAAGCTTCATAATGGCAGTGAATAGGGATAGAGATTTAGAAGCTCAACATTTGCATCCATTCATCATAAAAGGTGTGTTATAGCAAAAAAATGTCTCCACTTCAGTAGCACTTACTGCGTGCTGCACAAACACCCAGAACAATCTTTACATTTTTATTCCTGTCTATATATATATATATTTGTTTACATAGGAATTTGTTCATATATAACTTGCTTGATTATATACATCTTATTTGTGAAAATATAATGTTTTCTATCTGTTTCTGAACTTTTGACTATTATGTCAAAAATGAAGAATTTGAGACTTTATCCATGTTTTAGATTTTCGTGCTACAAACTCTTGCTAGAAAGCGCATATTATTAAATAATGACTAATTTGAATATTTACCTAACATTTGCAATTATCAATGTAATCAATCAACTAGGTAAGTGAGGTGATAACTATTAGCAATATGTTTACCATATTCAGTGTTTTTTTTTTTTACATTCTGGGTGAAATATAGCTTGAAGCTTGCTTGAATTGCTGCTTATATTGATATTAGAGCAGAATCCAGGCTGTGTTTCCATACCTCTCTGCTCTTGACGTTGTCATTCAACACAAACAGACCCGTGTCTTTGTTCTCCAGTCTGGCGTCGACAGCCATGTAAATGTTGGAAAATTCTCCCTGTAGATGAATTATTATTGTTACTACAGATTACACTGACAGATCACACGCAGCAGAACTGTGAAGGTGAAGGGTGTACCTTGACGAAGGTGGGTCGCCATACTCTGAAAGTGGTGTTGATCTGCTTGAAGTCTCCAGGAGGGATGGAGCAGCTAAAGGACTCGCAGGGATTTCTTTCTTCTTTGCAACTCTGAAAGAAAGAAAAATGAGATGAGAAAAACATTTACTGTCAGATATCCACTCCATGTATTCATGAGCAAAGCTTACTCACCAAAATATATACACTTAAGGTCTCTTTTTTAGGATTGACTGGATAAGGCTTGTCAGGCTTGATGCCTGAAGGGTTAACTAGTCTGTTGGCATTACAGCTGATGCCCTGTAAGAACGAAATGAGGCAGTTGAGATATTTCTGAACCAGTCACATACTTTAGTCAGTGCCACAAATAGCTTTGATGAATCGGAGCACATACCACTGTGTGGCTGACATCTGTCAAGTACAGAAGAAAGTTTTTGCTTGATGTCTGATATGGAAACATTATCTTAAGCAGCAGTGGAGGACTCGGCATGTCGGGATCCCTCTCGATCTGTTGAACACAAAGGGGAATCAGAAACTGATCATCAACAGAGCATTCACACTCAAACCATTTCAAGTGAATCTGGATTATTATCACTCCCAATGACAATATGACAAGAAGAATTTAACCTAATAGGAGGATATAGATAGAGAAGAGAAGTGGTGCTAAAACAGACCCTTGGGGTATACCTCTAGCTTCACCACTTAAATACACACAGACGATCAACTAACCTTCTACGACAGTAGTCATAGAAACAAACAAGGGAAACTAAGGGAAGTGAAGGCAGAAACATTGGAAAAGAGAAACATTTCAACATAAAAGTCCAAAGACAAACAAAGAGTAATCATGACAACACCACATAATAAATGGTGATGGACCTGATGACTCCAGGTGACTCCTCAGCCATGCAGTGTCTTAGTTTACCTAGTTTTACCATTTTAACTTCTATGACATAGACATAGTTCTCTTTAAAAGTTCCTCATTTTGTTCACATGATGCCCTGAAAGAAGTGATTCAAACTCCAGGCTGACGTTTTGAGTCTTACCGTGTAGCTGATTTTCACCTCGTCCCCGATCACACTAGTGTGGTTGAAAACTTTGGGTATGGTCTCCTTCTCTTTAATTATGATGTGGTCTTCCTTCATATACTTGTTCCTAGGATAAAAACATGTATTGATACTATGACTAGCAGTCCTGCTGTAGCTATATATAAGTTGAACATATTATGACCGTTAAATACGATCTTGCAAAGGATACAAATTACACGATATATGTCAAATATATTACATGAAATGACAAACTGAATAAATCTCATCTGTCAATGCATTAGTTTTACTGCTCAGTTCAGTTTGGTCAGTTTTGATTAGTTTAAAAAGCCACTTACATAGTGAATCTCAGGTTGGCTTCGTGTAGCACAAGGATGATGATGCTCTCGGAGTTGTCTTTCAAGGATGAATCTAACTCCTCACTATCACTGCAGTCAAAACAATAATTTTACATCAAAATACTCCCCCCCCTCCTATACTATAGACGCTTGTTACGGCCACTATATAAAACACAAAAAAGGTAATTGTGACTTTCTACAGGGGGGCCATTTATATGGATACACCTTAATAAAATGGGAATGGTTGGTGGTATTAACTTCCTGTTTTTGGCACATTAGTATATGTGAGGGGGAAAACTTTTCAAGATGGGTGGTGACCATGGTGGCCATTTTGAAGTCGGCCATTTTTCATAGTTTTGTTTTTTCAATAGGAAGAGGGTCATGTGACACATCCAACTTATTGGGAATTAAACAAGAAAAACAATGCCGTGCTTGGTTTTAACATAACCTTATTCTTTCATGAGTTATTTACAAGTTTCTGACCACTTATAAAATGTGTTTAATGTGCTGCCCATTGTGTTGGTTATTAAGGTGTATCCATATAAATGGCCCACCCTCTATTTCAGAATTTTTCCTCACTGTTGAGTTTACATCTTGCAGATGACTTTTTCATACCACAACAGTGAGCCAAATTTGCAATAACAAGTTATAAATGACGACACAATTATAGAGTCAAAACTGCGATTTGTACACAATTGTAAGAATGTTTTTCCCTCTGAATTGGACTTTATAACTTGAAATTGTAAATGCATATATTTTTTAGAATTTTGAAAAGACGTCAGAATTGTGAGATTTCACTAGTTTTGCAGATGAAAGAGAAAAATTCTCAATCACAACATAAAAAGTCATAATTATTATTTGTATTATTATTTAGTGGTGGAAACCATATTATACTCCATGTGTTTTCAAAAGTGTATTTAATCAGAGAGTAGTCGAGGGCGTAATTCTTACGTGGTTGCAGTAACATTGATCACAATGTCCTTACGAATATGAGAGGGATTGGGCTCAAACTGGATTTTGAAGCTTTCCTGTTAGATTGACATGATGAGAGTAAACAGAATGAGATATAATAATGTGTGTTCATTTTAAAGTAAGAGACAAATCTTACCTTTTTCTGAGTTTTAAGAAAAGGATATCCAACTGCGCACACTATTCTGGTATGATTTGTTTCACAGTCTTTATCTTTGGACTGTGGAAAAGTGACAACAGTTATACACATAATTGTGATTTCATTAAAATGACTTTTTAACTTTTACTGATTTCTTCCATATGAACGTTTTTCTTGCCATGTGACAGATCACAAATCCTACCTCAACTTTCACATAGTTGATGTTTTCCGTGTGGCTCAGCGTAACCTTAGTGTTGTAAGCGTTGTCTCCACTGTTGTTGATGTCGATGTTGACATAAAACTTCTCCTGGTTGCTTTTTATGAGAAGACTGTAGGCGTACATGGAGATGGACAAAGTCAGTTTGCAGCCAGTGCTCTATTATCTTGCTGTAATGTTTAGCAGCCAAATCCGAGGCCGATGACTTTGACTGAACAGCTTGTGCTGAACCTAATAGGGAACGTTTATTCTCTCAAAAATCAACACAAGGGGGCAGCAGACAACAGGAGATTCCAGAAATGCATGGGAATAAACACAAAATCATGTACTACACGTATAATACAGCCACTTATTATTTTACACATACAATAATATTAAAGAATGAAGACAGGATGATTTAACTGAAAAAGCTATTAATAATACCTTGAGATGTTTGCTTTGGCACTAAGGTGTAGATCAGCAACACACTTGTCGTTATTCCCGCAGTCTACTAATGCGATCTAGATCAAAGAAAATACAGAGATGTAAATACGGACCATTGGTTTTGGACTCGATTGACTGGTCATAAAAACAAACTACAAAAGCATCTTCCTCCCTCGAAGTTTGCCACAAAATGTTGGTCTAAAAGATTTTCCGTCCTGCTGTACAGTATCAGCTCTGGTTTTACACCCTTTCCCAACAATGAGATTTAATTGCAACAAGCATTAAGCCAAACGTTTCCCACAAATATTTGTGTGAGGAATTGTTTTCCTGCTCCAGTGCTTCAGAAGAACAGAACTTGAGGGAGTAGCAGAGTCTAATACCAGGAAGACAAGCTCTTCCTCCTGATAATCTTATCTTGTGAGCTTGTAAAGCTGTCTCCTTGGGTTTATGTGCGTGTATATAAGTATATGAGTTATATAAGAAACCTCAAGTTCTGGATGGACTGGGAGTAAAAAAAGGACTCATTCCAGCCGTAATCCTCTACTTTATGTATCACCTATTACAGTACAGGTGTTTTTACAGAAGGAAAATAATGATTCAGTGATGCAACAGAATTTAATTCTGCTGTAAAGCATCTCTAAAAGGACAAGGATAAATATGCATATGCAATAATATGCATGTGCTTGTTCTATAATACAACAGAATCATGTATATATATATATATATATATATATATATATATACTAATAATATCTATTTTTTAATATCTATGTCTCTTCATGTTTATGTTGCAAGAATGAATAAAGGCATAAATAACATGCCCAACTAGTTGTTTTGTCATTCCTTCTCCCAGTCCATCCCTGCTTCAGCTAAACACTCTCACTATAACTGTGTGTGAGAGAGCAGCTCAGCATGGAGAAAGTCTCCCAGCACTTGTAAAATTAGAGAGACTTCATTAGTCTAACTTGCAGCTGCCGCCCTCATTCACTCCTTCTTTAACGAGTGTTATTACACACATATAACCCCAGAGCAAGACAGCAGCAGATCTTACAGTCTTGTTGAGTGACGTCGGTAATTCCCCATCTAGAACTGGACCAGAGTCTTCATCCTCTAAACCGAATTCCAGCGTGACCATAATGGGGTCTCTGAAATCCAGTTTATCCTGTGGGGGATAATAAAGGATGTTGCACATTTTTTCAGCTTAAAGTTTGTCTAGCAACTCATAAACAGACAGAAAAGCTACACACAAATGGTATCAGATTCAATCATTTGTCTGTTTTTTACTCTCAAAGACGTGAGACTCGTTGACTCTCATTATATGACTGACACACTGCAACAGTTTAATATCTTGTTTTTGGTTCTACTGAAGAAATAAAGTCACCCACATCTTGGATGCCCTGAGGATAAGCAGATAAACATCACATTTTCATTTTTGCAGTATTGCAGCCGTCGTCCATCGGAGACACAAGGGGACATCTCTTGACTGCATACTTCCTCTAGGTCTCGAGGGCAAGTAAGCTGCAGTCTCTCAACAGAGGCTGGGATGATTGTACTGGCCTCAGGCCTTTGATCAGAGAACCTCTGGCTTTTATTAAAATCAAGTCCTTAGATGCTCAGTTTTATGCTCTTTATCTACTGAGAGATGTTTAAACGTAACATAATCTAGATCAGCAGCAAGAAAGATAGACAGTTAATGGTTTTGCAGCAGAGCAAGGACTGGATGTACAGTCCTGTCTGGAAGGAGAGTAGTCTCTGTTACAAGCTACTTCTTTACATTCATAGACCTGGCAGACACTTTTATTTAAAACAATTACATCACATGCTCTAACTGATTTTTGTTACGGCCACTAAATAAAACATCTTTGCCTTTGGGCCCCCTAAACTTCTCAAAATTGATTTCAATTCAGAAATTCAAACATTTTTTCATCACAGAAGAGGTGCATTCAAGTAAATACATTAATATCATTGTTATGAATGAACAACTACTGTAATAAATCTAAATTAGCTGATAATTCTGATAACTGGATTGTTTGCTTGTCTCTAAGGCTATTGTATGTCACTCAACAAATGAGCAACATCTTGTTTTTTATGCACTACACTGTTACTTGTTCTAAGAATAAGCTTGTTACTCAGAACTCTAGTGGCACTGCTTCTTTTTATATACCCGCACACACAACTAAACACGAAAGAGCTAAGAATGACGTGACACAACACTCTTAAAAATAAAGGTGCTTGATGCCATTTTGTCTAAATGGTTCCATAAAGAACCTTCCTGAGAAACACTTTTGTCTCACAAAAACTTCTTTGTGGTGAAAGAAAGTTCTGCAGATTATAAAACAACAAGAAAGACATGGTTCTGTGACCGAAAGGTTCATTGAGCAACCAAAAACGTACTTCTATGGCAACAGCGTGAAGAAGCATTGAAGCACCTTTATTTTTTAGACCGAAGGTTGCGTATGAGGAGACTGATTTACTTGCCGACGTGTAAAAGGTGTGCTCTTTGCAAAGCTTGTCCACGATGGACTCATTTGTCTGCAGCCTCCTGCTGTCCGTTTCATTAAACCGTCCTCGAGAAATGGCTCTCAGGGAATCCAGAGTCAAACTGTACCTGATGACTGGAGCAAATTCAAAAAGCACAAATCAAACGGTTTTGTAACACTTTATTTCGATCATCATATGACCCCTTTAAACAGACAATCTACTAATACTCCAATAACTGCTAGTTAACATGTAGTTATAAAGTAAAGATAAGTCTTTCTAAAGTGGACTATCAAAACAAAGCTTGGCTTCCTCACCCGTTTCTGTGTTGGTGTCTTTGTCAGACTTGATTCGATATTGGAAGCACACCCTGGTCTTCACACACACTGTGGTTCTCCCTTGAACCTGACACGTCTGCTGCAGATTGATTTTGCTAGGGTCAAAGGTCATCTCTGCAAGAAGCTCTGCAACATCCCGAGACCTGGATTAAATAAATTCAACAAGATGTCACCGCTTTCAGAGGATTAATAGGTCTCTCGCTTCGCTCTGTGTAACTCAGACTGAGTTCAAGCCAACTAAACATGCAACATGTGCTCAATTACAGGAGAATGGGGAGCTCCTAAAAGGCTGGGTGGAGTGAACATGGTAGAGGTCACCAGACTACATGGCTGTGCTCTACATTCGAAGGGTTTCGACGTTTAGGACTACTTTTGTGGCCGTTCTGTGATCTCAACGGGATCTAAGAGGGCTCTTTTTGGCTGGTTGAAGGCACTCTCACAGTTTTACAGGCCAGCAGAAATGGGTCGTAGCGAAGGGACATAAACCCTGACGGACGAGCCTCGGCCAGCGGGATGTTTAGGCTCGGGGCCAAATGCGAGACAGCTGCTGCGGGTGGGAACGAGGAAGCTGGACGTCCAGAGGCTAGTGGGTTCAAGTTACATACCCACGGGTTTATTTTAGCCCTGGACAAACGCTGTACTACAGGATAGATTGAGAGGGATGCATTCAACCAAAACTCACCAGAAAAGCGCGGCTCCCCCTATTCCTCCGATAGTGACATCAATGATGCCGTCATCGTTCAAATCCATGATGCCATGAATTGACTGGCCGAAGAACTTCATGCTCTCTCCGTCTCCTCCAGCAGCAATGCGCTAAACACAAACATATACAGATCATATTTAACATAGATAATTCCTGTAGGAACACTGGCGCAATAGAACCGCAATATAACTGAGTAACATGAAAGTTTGCATAAATATAATAAATACTATAAATTCAAAAAAATGCCATACTCATTATTTTTGTTATATTATCAATATATAATGTTGTCTATAATATTGCATTACACGCATTAAATGAAAAGGTAATATTTATTATAATATTTGGAAGTTTATATAAATGAAAAAATAATTAGTATATTATATGGACAAAGTACAAATTCAACATTTATTTCATTATTAAGGCATATAATATAGCTATATTGAATTATTATTAATTATACGCATTAAGCCCAACAGTGTGACCATTATTATTATTATTATCATATATTTTGCTCTCCACCAAGAGCCTTTGGCCTCAGAAATGTTGAAGAGCTCTTGCAGATTCTTTACCTGCACATACTTCTCCTTTATAGATTTGTGAGAGCCGTGGTATATATACACGGCCCCTCTGTGGTCGTTCTCCAGAGGTGATCCGATCACTATGTCGCTGAAGCCGTCCTGGTTGAGGTCAGGGACGGCAGAGATGGCAGTACCGAAGCGTGCTCCGCAGGGCTCATTCTTATTGATGCTCTTACAGTTGGTCTGGGAGTGAGCCGTACAGCAGGTCTGATTCACTGGCTTCAGAGTCATCTCGTGTTTAAACAGTCCGTCCTGAGGATAACAACCAGACACAACCCTGTGAACCCCTGAGACTGCAGATCTCTTAGTTAGGGAGACCCTACTGTCAATTGCCGCAAAGTAATTATGCTAAAAATAATCATAATAAATGCTTCAGAGCTTGTTACCCAGGAAGTGTACAATATAACAATCTGTTAAATAAACATGAACGAACATCAGAGGGTGTCTTGATACAACTGCATTTGGAAAGTTGTCAATACATATTATCTTCAAAAAGACTTTTGAGATTTTTTGGAGAAAACATGAAACAGTTTTTACAAATGGATCACCCAATGGAGTTAAACAGAAAAAAAAAACACCTATCACAAATCATATGCAAATAAACAACTTTTACCATTGTCGGTTAAAACAGTTGGGGCACCAGTGCTTTGCTCAAGGATCTGGTATTGAAGGTGGAGAGAGTGCTGGACATTCATTCCCACTACCTAAAGTCCCTGCTAGACCTGGTACTCGAACCTGTGATCTCCAGGTTACAAGTCCAACTCCCTATCCATTAGGCCACGACTGCCTCCAATTTTGAAAAAAAATGTAAGTGTTAAATGTATGCCCAGTCTGATTGATAAGAGATTTGAAAAACAATACGTGGAATCACTACAGCTCTGTCTTGTAAATGCAAACGCTTCACGAAGAAACACTAACCAATGGACAAAACCTCAAAACCGATGGAAATTGCTCCATTTAAGCCACTATTTGGAAGCTGTTAAAAAGCAGGTGCTCCACAGAGGCTGGTATTTTGCTGGAGATATAACCGTTTCATTAGATTTCCATTCCCATGATGCCAAGCTCCTACCCGCACTCTCATTCCAAGCCTTCCTGTGCTCTGGGAGTACTTATCTCAGGCTGAACGCCAACAAAACACACTCCCTGAGGACAGATCCAGATGTACTGCTCCCACATGCTCTCGGCACTACTCTACACATGTTTTCAGTATGTGGAATGAGGCATATCACACACAGATTAAAGACACATACACACCTCACTGAGTCTGTAGACGTAGACTTGACCTTGTTCGTCTCTCTCCGGACCCATAAACATGGGGGCTCCGACCAGAAGGATGTCAGTGTAATTGTCACCGTCGATGTCATGCGTCTGGAGAACACTGCCGAAATAGGAGCCGATCTAAGAAGAACATGAGACACTTAATAAATACCACTGAGAATGAAACTTTAGAAATGTAATTTAAACCATGCCTAAAAAAGTATATATGTATAATTTTTTTTGCATGTTTCACCTGGAGTTTCTGATACATATATCAAATGACTTGCGATACTTGAAATTCATTCATGATATGCGATTTTTATTTTACACTTCGGAACAATGTATCACTTTTAAATTGGCATTTAAAAATGTTTGAAGTAAAATGTAGTCTAAACATGTTTTAAAATTAATTTGATATAAATTCAATTCTGTTTATTTTTTTTAATGATATGTAATGTGAACATGTTTTAAAACACATTAATTTAATACGTTTTTTAAATATAATTATTTATTTCAAAAATGTTTATTCTAATAAAAAATTACATATATATTTATTGTATATATTAATCAAGGGTGTAATGATAGACATGTATCAAATAGTTCAAGGTCATTTTCCAAATCAAAATGATCATCCTTGTTAATGGGGACTTTGTAGTAAGCAGGGCACATGTGTATCATTATGTAGCCTAGTCGTTTGGAATGCACTTGTCAAAGGGAGTGATGTCATTTCCTCATCATCTTCAGCTGAGATCTTCCAGTAACAACGCAGCATGGTGTGATCAGATGTCGCTGTTTTAATGTCAGGAATGCCTTTTTATTGTTGTTAGAATAATTGTTGCAAATAAACACACATCTTATTTTTGAAAATCTTTTTTAAAAATATGCTAATATATAAAAACTAATACGTGTTTTAAAATAAATAAATAAATAAATAAAATGTATATTTTTTTAAGCTGGTGTTCTTACAGTTTTTACAGTTTTTTTTATTATAATAATTTGTAAAAAAATAAATAAAAATGTTTTTGTATTGAAACCTGATCTGTGGATTTTAAAATTCATGTCATGTAGTATATATAAATATATATAATTTTTTTATATGCAATAATTCATGTATTTTCAATTTATTTTAAATTTTATGCCGAATGTGATCTGAGATTTTTAAGCATTTTTCATTTACTTTAAAAATATAATTTTTAAAATGATTTATTTCGTTTTTTTGTGGTAATATGATCTGCTTCTGCTAGATCCACCCAAAACGAGTTTGAGGTTGTGGTTATGAATCTACCTGCTCTCCTTTCAGCATCTGTGTTATAGTGACATTTCCTCCTTCGAAGCGGTACACCGTGACCCGGCCGCTGTGGTTAAAGCGTGGTGCACCAGTGATGTACAACACCCCGTCGGGTGTGTTCGCTGACTGCACATCATAACCTGAAAGAAGAAACCACACTGCAAGCTTCACAACTGCATGACTAACACAACCTCACAGCGTGTGCAGCAGTCTGCATGCTTAACACCAAACCCCAAATCATAAACTCTTTTATTACAGCAGACATTGTTGGGAATAATGCTAGAATAAACCAGCATGTCTGATTCTAAATCTTTCCCCGTACATCAACACTTGTGAAACAGTGCTTCCGCGCAGCTTGCTCTCCAAACATTCGTTTAAACTTACTGCTTTTGTTTCTGGAGCAACAGCCTTAAAAGGGGATGTGTGGAGAGTGTGAGTGTTTACGGGATGGCAGAAGATGGTGACAATGTGTTTAGACTACTAGCACCATACTGTCCTCTAATGTAAGCTTCTTTGTCTTTCCGAGAAGAATATTATGAAGGTATAAAATTCCTGATATGTATATACAGCATTTTGTAGTTGATTATTTGCTTCACGAGACGTACAATGATTCAATGCCTTGGCTTGCCTTTCTAGTCTTTTAGGCCTTAACTAGGCTTAAAATTAAAGGTTTAGATAGTTACTCATGCTGTTGTTGCAAAGGATGGGACACAAACTCATGCAGAAATTATGATATTTGCTGATTCCATTCATCAAGTTCTCTTGCTTTGATTAAAAGTGTGATCCGTAACCACTCACCTATGTATCCCGCCGTGCCCTCGTATCTCTTGTCTGCAGGGTCGTGGAAGGTGTTTTGTTTGGGAACGACAAACTCTTGCCCAGACTGCATCACTACAGTTCCGTTCCAGTCGAACGCCCCCACGGCTCCCAGCATCACACCTTCCTGGCAGAAAGATTTACATTATATTACATAACAATTACACACACATTGGTCACTCCCCTGAGTTATCGCTCTGTCTTGGATCATGTTTGCCATTGCTAGTTTGAACTGCTCTCTGGTTTTCTCTTATATACCTGTTTGGCCATGTTTCTTATTAAAGTCTGGCACTTGAATCCGCCAGCCTCTCTCGTCAACCCTGTTACAACTTTTAACTACGACTTTTCCTTCAATGATTTCTATATTTGCTGCTAATTAGCAGTAAGGTAGTTGTTAAGTTTGGGTACTGGGAAGGATTGGAGATGTAGAATTAAGGCATTAATATGCTTATTTAATACTAATAAATGGATAATATTCTAGTAGTATGCATGCTAATAAGCAACTAGTTAAATAAAGTGTTACCAAATACATACATGTACTGTATAAAACCCATGTGCTCAACTGAAAAGTAGATGTAATACAACAGAAACACATACTAAAAGAATTTCTCAATGTGCAACAAAAGTTTATTCAATATTGTAATGGATATTCTGTGGATTGAGCTTGGTTCACCAAAAATTACGGTAACACATTTTTTTGAGTCTCTTAGTTGCTTATTTGCATGCATAGTACTAGATTGCTAGCCATTTATTAGTAGTAATCAAACACATATTAATGTCTTTTACATCCCTAATCATACCCAATACCTAAACTTGGAAATATGACTAATAAGAAAAATGGAAGTGAATGGAACTAAATGTGTAAATATTAAAATACTCACTGATTCAATAGTATAGCTACAGACATGTTTATTCACACCATTTTACTGTGATACAAACCTTTCTGCATTATATCCTATTTTGAAATGTAGCTGGCATTACACCGCAGTGTCAAAAACTAAAAACAAAAGAATTAAAGGTAATTTCCCCCCAAACCTTGCTCCATTTACCTCCATAGGTTCCACCCCATTCTTACAGGATGTGACTACTGGATTATAAATTACAAACGATTGATTTGTTCCTTATGCATTATTTGACTAAGGCCCAATGTGTTTACAGACTACCCAGCAATGCGTTTAAAGACTGAGAAAGGATGTGAGACGTCAACAGACTCAGAGCACTTCCTTCTGTGATTCATAACCAAACGCTGAAATGCTTGCACGTTTCCTCTGTAGGTATGCATGACACCCACCAACAGGGTGTCAGAGGAGATAAATCAGACAACAGAATCTGATCTGTATGACAATGCTCAAGAGAGCAGACTGACAGGACACTTACTTTAGATGTGTGAGCGCTGAATCCTGACTGAGACATTTCCATCTCAAACGAGGACGTGTGTTTCTCAGAGGTGGCTGTTAGACAAAGACCATTATTACATTTTGACACAGGTTACATGAAAAATGATCAACATTAAACAAGCAGGATTTAACTAGATAAAAAAAACGGTTAAAAAAAATAAATGCGGTAGAAATATTTTACCGTTTTTGGTTTTAACTTAGATTTACAGTTAAATACCGTAATTTCCTTAACTGACTTAACTCAGTGTCCATCATGGTGACACTCATTAAACTCAAATATGCAATAAACATTCATTTAACAACGTTACATGTAACATACAACCCTAATAAACAGAACTGAAAACTGTGTTTAATGCTTAGTATTAGGACTCTAAAAATGCTAAATTAGGTACATTACCCTCTAAAGCAAAGATCTTGCTTCCTAAGGTATCTACGATGGTCACTAAAGCTAATTCATCCGACACGTTGAAGAAATGATCGTTCTTGTCTTCGCTAGCAATAAATTCGATCTCTTCAATAAACTTCTTAATTTCTTCAGTGGTTTTATTTTGTCGATTATAGTCACCAAGGACCTACGAAAGACAAATTGACAGGTTACAGGTTAATAACAGCAATCTATACTGTCTACCGAAACCACTGAATCCAGTATTAATGATACTCACAGCAACAGCGAACCGCTCAATCCCATCTTGTTCACACTCATTAATGACATTTTTCAAATTGTAGTGGTCATGTGACTCGCCGTCTGTGACGATCACCATGACCTTTTTGACCCCTGGTCTCGCTCCTCGCTCCACTGTAAAAGCCTCTTTCCTTTAGAAAACAAACAACATCAGGATTCTGTGCAACGTTTACAGCTTCCTTCCAAATACTGATTATTAGGGGATTTTTCTGAATACGACAGGCTCTAAAAGTCAAAGACTGCTGGGGAAAATGCTTTTAATTAATATACTTTAATAAAACTATTAATGAAGACAATATTATCAAAAATTACAATCATTTCTTCCACCTTTTGATTAAAGAACAGATTTATTTCTGTTTTGAATGAACAGATTATTTTCAGATTTCATGTTCAATACCTCGCTATGTCGATGCCGAGAGCTGTCATGGTTTTGTGGCCGGTTCTTTGAGGTATTTCAGCAGCTTCCTTGAGAAGGTCTATTTTATTACTGAACTGGCTGAGGTTGAAGACATGGCCGACATCGTCTCCATAAGACACGATGCCCACCTAGAGAATCAAAGAAAGAGTCACGTGTAAAGCTCAGACGAGTCTGGGTGGCCTTCAGATGCACCGCTGTCTCTCTCAGCTAAACGTCTCTGTCTGTGCTGACTCAAAAGTGAAGTCATGCTCTCAGAAAAGCCCTGCCAGCATTTATTTAACCATGGAATATGCAGTCTTCCCCCAGCTCAACGTTCGGGAGTGGTATTTTCCAGCGGTGCGCTCAAGAAAGCCTTTATTTCCCTAGAATCAAACCACTCAGTAGCTGTAATAGTCCTTGTAATGATGTTAGTGGAAGCTGATGAAAGATCCACTTATGTGCCACTAACTGTACACAACTTTGACAAAACAAATCGCTATGGTTTCTAACAAGTACACAATTCAGAAAACTGTTTTAAGTCCAGCCACTAAAGGGTTATTTCACCCAAAAATGAAAACTCTTTGATTATTCCTATTCGTGGCTACATCAACCGCATAACTTGTACAAATAACATTAAGGACCGACAAACAGAACGGGGCAGGCAAGACTATAAATACACACACACACACAATTAGGGAGAACTGAAGACAGACACAGGTGGAGACCGGTTAACTACTCAAACAGACAAGAAACGGAAAATGTCCAAATAAGGGCAAACAGGAAAATCAAACCACAACACAGAATGTTACAGTGTTATTGTAGCATCATTCACTATTAGTTTTCTCAAAAAACATGTTTCTATTTTTTATTTTAGTTGAAGGTTTAGTTTTGTTTATTTGTCAAGTGATTGGTTGTTTTATGTCTATATAGCAGTGCAGGGCATTGATTAATCTTGATTATCACATCCAAAATAAAAGTATGCATCTGTGCTGTGTATATTTATTTATTGGCATTTTGTCACCTTTATTACGGACAAATCAATATTGACAGGAAGTAAAGTAGGAGAGAGAGAGGGGGAGGGAAATGGAAAGTGCAACGGCACTGTATGTCGGCACACTGCTCACAAGGCTATCGGCACCGATGTGTATATATTTATTACGTACATATAAAGACACATACACACATACAGTATATACATTTGGAAAATATTTACACACATAAATTTGCCTTCATATAAATTGTATTACTAAATATATTTAATATATAAACAGCTCTGATTTTTCTGAAATATATGCATGCATATGTACACAAATATATTATGTAAACAAAAACCTTTATTTTGGACGCTATTAATCGTGATTAATTGTTGCCCAGCACTACTATATAGTTTCATTTGTTTTATTGTTATTTTGACTTTTATTTTTACTGTAGCACATTAAATAACACGAGTGAAAAAGTGAAAATAAGATATTGCTTTGGCAACTTGCTTTAAAAAAAAGCCTTGCAATCACTTGAAATCACTAAAACTAATTTATAAAAAATGATGCTTGCACTGAATACACACTGCACTTGGATCCGCATGCCTCTGACCCCATTGTTACAATGCTAACATACAGCAAATATAAAAAGTGTATAAAAAAACAATAAATATCTTTTTTGACATGGAAATTAAAATAAAAGTAAAAAATATAAAAACAAAACATGATTAAATTTTTTTTAAATGCTATACTAGTATATAAATAAATTGCACTTTTCCAAACTTGTATACATTTATTATGCCCTGTGGAAAAAAGCTTTTTTTTTTTTTTAAAGTAATTGTTTTTTTTCTTTTCTTTTTTTTCTCCATACATAATTACATCATTTCAAAACTCTCACCCGAGCGGGTCCGATTTCAATATTCTGTAGAAATTTGACCAGGAACTCTGTGATGGGATTCCAGGGGTAGATGCTGTTAGAACCGTCCAGCACTATGACAATGTCCATATCCTGCTTGCACTCTGAAACAAGCAAATAAAGCTCCTTCCTTACAATCATGTAGCAAGAAAGAAATATAAATTCAGCACTTTTATTTAAATGCTGAAAGGAAGCTGAATGCCAACTCTTATGTTTACATGACATAGCTGACTGGAACTGTGTACACTTATATAAAAATGTGGTGAAACGTATTGAGCCATGAAATTGGAAGTGACGCTGACCTCGCTGTGACACAGAAAAGCAGTGCTTATGCTGTTTTTCCAGACATTTTTGTATATGGAAGATAACAGATGTGACCTAATATAAAGTCTCAGTGTAGTTTGTGCATTTGTTTATACCGTGGTAAATAAAGACTTAGACTGCACATCTGAGTGCTAACCAGCACTGCTTGCCATTAAAGAATCAAGCTGAAAATTCATATTTGAATATAATGATGCATAATTCAAATGAAATGATGTGTCAGACAGTGCTGGTTGTTGCTATGAAACATCATGTGGTATGTATGTGTGTGTTTATGATGAGTCTCTGGTCCTGTGTTGTGTTGGGAGATGTCAGCTCTCCTAAACACTGTCCTAACATGGACATGTGGTTTATCGGCTGGAATGCTGTAATGTACACTCACAACACGTGTGTGTCGTACCTCGTACGGTCGGAGCGATGGAGTTGAGCACTTGGAAGGAGGAGCTGACATTCGAGCAGATTCCGGTGATGTACTGCTGTTTTCCACACATGTATCCATACTGAGGTCCACAGGCCTGTCCAGAGAGAACCAGAGAGAGGACTTAAGCATCTTTATAGAAACAAATGGCTAGAATACTAAAATATATCCAAAAAGATAAAAACTTTACCAAAAACGTCTTTTTTTTTTTTTTTCAAAAAAAGGGGACAAAATATTGCTACAGACTGCCCTACACTTCTCTGCAAGCTTTCCTGTGTGTGGTTGCCAGATATCAAAAGTTTGAATCTCTGAATCAGGGCTTCGCTGTTATAAGGATACAGTTTCTGCCCTTATTTTAAGCAGTCTGAGAACCATGTGCACACACTCAGATGATGATCTGACAACACTGACAAACAAGCTGGAGTTTAGTTAATTAAAGAGGTCACATGATGTGTTTTCACGTTTTTCTTCCTCTTTGTAGTGTTCCAAGCTGTCAGTGTATAGATAAGATCCCTGAAATTGCAAAGATAAAAGATATTCTTTGGTTATGACTTGTCCACACTCCTCTAAAACGACTTAAACACGCCTCCACTTCTCTCCGTCACAGAGTGGGTTTATTTTCAAACTCCACTCCATGTTTGCTCAAAGAAAGAAGGCGGAGCTATGATTCTGTCTGTAGTGTTGCTGCGGGCGCCATGTTCTGGAGACGCT
>JAUCNO010000002.1:3528786-3540631 GCA_032353835.1 Enteromius viviparus | reverse complement strand
GGAATGTCAGTTTATTTTTCCTGCAAATTTTATAGGAATTTACCGTTAACCATTTAACAGTTTTTTTTGTTAAACTCACAGCCAGTGTGTGTGATAGTGTATTGTAAGTGGATATTATGCTATGATGACCTAGTTGGCAACAGAAAAACAAAACGGCAGGAACACAAGCTCGGGGATTTAATTGGGACTAAATGGGAAGCAGCTGCTAGACAGCAAAGGAATCTCAAACCTAGCATACCTCTGACAACAGAAAATTACTAAATAGTACCAGGATGTGAGGTCTGACAGATAACGAACACGCGGTGTTAATTAACTATCAGTGCTGAGGTGATTATTCTCATTAATCATCAGGCCTTGAACCCGAGCGGAAACAGAGGTGTGCTGGTGATGATGAGACTGGCCTTCATCACACGCTTTATACACGTCCATCAAACACCACACTTCAGCTTAGAAACACATGCTAAATAAAACAGCTTAAGATGCTAACAATATTTTGACATAATGCAACTTAATGTTTCAATGTTGTTAATTATTTATTTCAAAATTAAATTAAATAACTTAAAAACAAATGTTATTTATGCCACAAGTTCCTCTAACTTAATGTAGTTTGTTGTCATTAGAGTTCAGATCCAAACTGATGCATACATTTTGCATTTACATTTAAATATATTTCATAATAGTGATTATTTTAAATGCTTCTTCTTGTTTGTTTTTAGCTTTAGTTGTTTATATTGCAGTTTATTCATAGAATTTTTAATGGTGTTCCTCTAAATGAGTGGGAAAATGACATTCAATCCATTTCCAGGCTCTGGTTCTTATTCAGAATCATAGAGGTCACTGTAGTGTCCTTGTGAAAAATAAGAGCACTTAGTAGTACTGAATGTGCCCTTGTCTACTTCAGTTCTTAAAAGTATATTTTAACAGTATAATATTACTGAAATAAAAGACCCCTTCAGTGTACTTCGAGAACGTTTATAAAATAGTGCATTCGTAATGTTAAATTAACTTAAGTGCATTTTAATCATTGTTTTGAGAATGGTTTGTGGTGCTTTAAACAAGCACTAATTTGGATATGTTAAAAATCATACTAAAGCACAAGTAAAGCTATTAAACTTTAATGATTTATTCAATATTACATCTACAGTACATATATTTTAAATTTGCTAAATTATAACTTCATTACAAATGTGCAACTACAAATACATAACACTCTTACTTAAGATTCAAAAGAATTGAAAAGTCTATTTATATCAAATGCTTATCACTCAGCAGTACTTTAAGCATATTTCAAAGGCAATATAAAATTGCATATAAAAATGTACTTAAGTGGGTCAAAAAACTAATTACATTAAATATCAACGTAAACTATAATGCCTTTTCACTGAATTGTGAATAACATCCAGTTAAGTGTCTGAAAACATTACATTGATTTCACACTTAAGTATGTTATTTCCATAATAAGTGCTCTTTTTTGTAAAAGTATGTTAAAGTCTGCTTACACCATCAGATTGAGCACAGGAGGAGCAAAGCCTGAAATCAATGAACGCTGGCACCAGGAGAGGGTTTGATGACCTTCACGAGGTCGAGAACTGACGCCACACGCTGAGGACACCAGCGGTCTGAAGCCCTGCAGCGCTGCTGAGAGATCTCAGACCCCTCGAGAACATCTGCAGCAGATGACCAGAGACACATCACTGACCTGTTACATACAGCTGGACAGGAGGAGACCCCATTACACACACACCTCTGTGTGCTGGGACTTAACACAAGAAACACAGTCCCAGTATGAGCTTCTCAAGTAAGTGTGCAGATGATTTAGGGTGTTATTACATGCACCACACGCGCAGATTAAAACAAGAGCAAGTCATGTAGAGAGAGCAAACATGTGCTTCTGCTCAGCTATAGATTAGAAAAGTGACAGAGACCATCTCAAATGAATATACATTAACTAACTAACAATAAAGGAAATGTGCTGTAAATCTGATCAGGTCATCAGATCTGGAGAAATGTGTCTCTGCAGTGAATGGGTGCCGTCAGAATGAGAGTTCAAACAGCTGATACAAACATCACAATAATCAACAGCACTGCAGTTTGTCAGCTGTTTGGACTCTCATTCTGACGGCACCCATTCACTGCAGAGACGCAGTTCGAGTACACTGGTGCTCTTATCGCTGCATATCAGACCCACATCTCTTCTTCTGGACTTCATTGTGTTTTCATTTGGCTGAGGTCATCTTTGTTTATGCAATCATCTTAAGATCATATGTGTGTAATTTGTCATGTGTGACCCATGACATCATACTCTTCATCTCTGGGTGATTATGACACACTTCTGCCTGGTTTTCCTCATGCAGCTTTCACCATTTGCACAAAGAAACATTTCTCTTCCTCTTGACCAAAGCTCTTCCAAAACAGATATAGTCCTACATTTTGTCTCAGGGGTTGGGTTACACACACACACACACACGCACGCACACACAACCAATAAAAGTTCATTTAAGGTGCTGTGTGTCTCCTGGGCGCTTGTGATCAGATTTCCTTGACAGGAGAGTCTCTGGTTTCATTGCTTCATGCAGTAACTCTTTGATGTGGTGACTGATCCATGCTGATAAAGTGCAAAAAAATAATAATAAAAAAAAAATAAAAAAGCAAGAGTGCATTGTTTCTTGACAGTGTGAGTATTTTCTTTGTTTTGAGACTCTTTATCTGAAGAGTGTGTGGATTCTGTCAGTGATTATTAGCGCAGACGGCTGTCTTTTCTCCTGGTAACCGCACACACACACACACACAACACATCCTCGTGTCCATTTATCAACACATCCTCGTGTCCATTTATGTCTCGGTCAGATCCTGACAGTCTCTTGGGCCTGCACAACATTACACAGAACCAAACACAAGCTGAAAACAACCAGACTGAAAGTGCAAATACTCACATTCACAACAACACACAAACACCTCAGAACACATCATTAGCAGATGTTCATTAGGAAAATCTGTGGGACGAATTTCTTTCTGCTGTCAATCAAACAGCTGATCTGTGCAGATTTCTCTCCTGATTCAGACCAGAACACTTTTTCTTGTGTTTCACTCTCCTCCAGATGTTAACTGGTGGACTGGAGTGCTGTGGATTATTGTGATGTTTTACTGACGGCACCCATTCACACTCATTGCTGAGACACATTTCTCCAGATCTGATGAACATGATGTTATTTCTGCTGGACGCTGGTTCTTTGGGAACTCAGGTGTCTCTCTGCATCGCTCCTTCATGACACAACGTCTGAACGGTGAAAGCAGAGGTGGTTTGGCTCGTCCTGGCACGCTCACAAACACCCTGAAAAACCATCAGAGCCGGGGAGACGGATGCGTCTCAGACACTCAGCCCTCAGATAACACTGAAGAGTCTCACACTAACAACATGAAGAATTAAAGAAGCATTTGTGCAAAAATGAAAAAAGGAGGAAATTATGTAATCATCCTCTATGTGTCATTCACTAAATGTGTTTCCAAAGACTTTTCAATGTATTTACATGACGAATGTGTAAACGAAAAATAAATCAAACTCAAAATCAAAGACAGATATAATGATAGTATTCTTTATGACTTGTTTTTAGGTCTTCTGAAGTCATATAATCTCCTGAAGCCCCTCAAATATTATATTTGGTACCTTTAGAAGCATTACATCACATCTGCATTTAATTCAATTATATATAAAATGCAATATTATTAATAATAATAAAAAAATACATCAATAAAAATATAATCACCATTAAAATGCTATTACTATTATATTTAATTATTAATAATAAGAAGTAGAGGAAGACAATTATTGAAATAATGCAATCATAATATAAATAACTGCAACAATAGTTATTATCTTGGATTTTTCATTTTATTATTTCAAATATTCAACATCGTAATCCAACTTTTAAAATATATAACATTAATAATAATATGATTAATACAGTACATTACTATTTTTATCATACTAAATATTCAGCTTTTAGATTTTAATTAATAAAAAATCAATAATAATATTAATAATATTTGTTGTTGTTGTTATTAATGAGTAACATTGATAAGACAAAGAAAATATATTGTGACTTTTTTTTATTTATTTGATAAATTTTATATGTAGCTTTTGCTTTTCAGAGTCATAAATATTTGCATGATGAGTAAATGCTGATTTTTGGTGAACTATTCCTCTGGTATCAAGCCCAGTCTATTCTGGAAACAGATCTCTTCTATTGTGTGTTAATCTGCTGCCTGACTTCACGGAGGAATCCAATCTTGAATGTTTTATGATAATCAGAAACAATAGTTGACTCATGAACTGTAGTGCTGATGGAAATCTGCTCTTGATCTGTGCATGCATTCGTTTCTGGCCCACATTTCTTCTGGTTTCAAGCAGAGATCTACTTCTTCAGAGAGAAATAACTAAATGTCCTCGTTCACTGTACATCAGCAGATATCAAACATATTCACTTCATACTCCAGACAGACATCCTCAATCCTGAGATTCTCTTCACCTGCTATTACAACACATCCGTGAATCTACAGACAATACACATCACACACAGAGCAAGACAGACACACAAACTGAGCTTCTGATCTGCTGCAGATATTAAGAGCATAAACCTCAACAAACCTCACGGGACAGACCTCCATTAAAGCAGCAGAGCCCTTTAATGACCAAAACATCCCGTCCACATAAACAACATCACACACACACACACACTTCACAAATAAACCAGCTGGAGAAAATTTACTACAAAAACTCTTCAATTAAAGATGATCAAATATTAATCCGTGACAGTCGATCACTTCATCTTTACATAAACAAGCCAGAAATATTTAGACCTGAATGCAAGATGCTTTTGGATTGCATATAAAATGTACATGCATTTAGATTACAGTTTTTAACATAATTACTGATTTTATGTCAGATTTCTGCAATACTAATGAACTGAATGTGTTTTATAATACACAATATTATAATAATAATTATAAGCAATTTGAATAAAGGCCTTTTATTCCTTTACACTTAAAGTGGTCAAGCTGCATACACAAGCTCCCTGAAGTCACAAGAATTATAGGTTTAAAAACAAAGAGATTATTTTTTATAAAAGTTCTGACTTCTCTCAGTCACAGAGTGGGTTTATTTTCAAACACCGCCCAAAAGTAAGGAGACGGAGCTATTATTCTGTCTGTAGTGTTGCTGCGGGCGCCATGTTCTGGAGACGCTGTGTGTCAGAAGTCATGATCAGCAGTAATTATGTCTCATTGGTTTGTAATGTGTTTTATGAGTTCTGGTGTCATAGCGCCGGGACGCAGCATCCTGTTATGGTAAGGGGCGGAGCATTTCCATCAGACGCTTGAGGTATTCAGCCAATCACAGTGCACTGGATAGCTGACCAAAACACCTTACTTTTTAGAACGATGAGCTTTGTACAAATCAAACCAATTGAGGGGGCGGGGCTTAGAGTAGAGGTTCAGTATGTGGAAAATACTGTGTTTTTTGAAACTTAAACCATTATAATCAAATATAAACCAATTGCAAATGTCGTAGTATCACTGTTTTCAAAAATATAATAAATGTAACTTTGTTGATCATAAGAGACTTCTTTCAAAACAATTATAAAGTTATGCCAAACCCAAACTTTTGAATGATAGCATATCCACATATATACAGTCTTCTGGAAGGACTATTCCATTTTTAATGTAATTGTTGAAAGTTGAGACCTCCCACAATCAAGCATTGTAATGTTTATGTGGAACTATTTCCGTTTCAGTCCTTTGCAGCACATGTGAGCTGGGAACAGTTGGAAACAATGTGTTAAAAAGCTTAATGCTACATGGGAATGTTTACAGGTGGCATGCTGAACTCCGTATTGTTTTCATTACCTCCTATTAAACTGGTTACAGGGAATATTTGTATATTAAAACGTCATTTGTCACACTGCAGGACCGGTCAAATAAACTAGCGAAACGAATAAGTTGATGAAAAAGTGCTGAAAATGTCCAGCTGTCACTTGCTGTATGTAATACACCCTATCAAACCAAATCCTGAAGCAGCTTTGATAATAACTCAGTCCTAATGGGATCGAATGAGATCCTGATGGATAACCTGCAATTCCTACCCTTCTACTGATCACAGATCGCTGATAGTTTGTAGAGTCATAAAACATAACCAAACGCAGTCATGTGCCAGAATGTCATGGCTGTTCTGTAATAATAAACATTAAGTTGAAAACCAAGTGTTTCCACAAAGCGTTTTTAACATAATGTTTCAAAACGTCTAAATCAGACACTTTTAATTAACAGTGGCGTATCAGATGTTCCCTACCAGAAAGCCCTTGCCGTCTGGGTTAACCACCAGCGTCGTCCCCATAGTCATGTTTTCCTTCACTTCATTTATGTTCGGAATGGTTGTGTTTTCTGTAAGAAAAATAGACAAGAACGCACTCACAGTGAAAATCCTATGAAAAGAAAATCTAAACAAAAACTCCCCTGCATTTTCTCATATTTCTGGATTGAACGCTTTTGTTCATGAAAGGACCCTTGAGATTGATTTTCTACTTGCCTTTTTGAAAACAAAAGACATTGCTAGAGTCCTTTAAATGAGAGATAAACACACAGTTTCTTGTCCCTTCCTGCTTTACACAAACAATGTAAGCCGTGGGCATGAAAACTAGTGGAAAAGTAATATTGTTAACCCGGGCAATGTATATTGTACTCTGAGACATTTAAAAAGAGGAAATATAAAAGTGAAAACACTAGATTCATCTGTTCTGAGATCACAATTCCTGTTTAGATTCCTGAAGTAATGAAAGACGACATGCAACATTGAGTTATCTGCTGAAGGATTAGATAATTATGAGCAGATTAGACACTAAAAAGGTTTTTGGAACACTTCCTGTCTAGGCCTCCTCTGAGAGTCAGACACTGAGGCAGAGGATAACATTAAAACAGATTCAGTGCTACAGGCTAATGAGTCTCACAAACAACACTATATCATTGATTAAACTGTGCAGTGATGCTAAAACACTCTCTTAATGTCAGCTTTTAAGCTTTTTTTCTTGGATCTTAGAATTCGTGGTTCTGCTAATATTTTACAAGCCACGCCCAAAAGTTATTGTCTTGCACACTAAGAAATGCTTCACAATACTAAACTGTACCAGGCTCACCGACAGACTCCATATCTGAAAAATATCATCTGAGCAAGTACGTAGCATATTAGAACTGACCGAAAATGACCCATCTACTCCAAATATAAACAAATAAATGAAGCTGATGCAAAAAAGCTGCAGTAGGCTCTGTGTGAGCTTGCTCTTTTGGATCGTTTGAACTGTAAGAGGCTTCAGATATAAGCATCAGCTAAATAAATGTAATAAATGTAAATGAGGCATGAGTCAAGGTCAAAGTCTCTCCGGTGTTTATCAGGATGAGCTCTCAGGACACTTTATCCTGGAGTCTTCCTAAACTCAGTTACCACACGCACTCCTGAATCAGGAGGAGGGGACTTTCCTCTGGAATTTGTGACTGTAATAACGACAAAGTAATACATCTAAACTGTAAACATGAGATTTATTTTACATCATAGTTTTTCTATGTGACATGTTACATACAGTTTTTCACATTCACACAATTCATCAACAAAGCATCGTTCCAATATTAATAGACTTTAGTAAGCAGTTTATAAATACGGCTATAAATGTTTCGTTTCTTGAGCATATCTATGTTTAATCATTTTATTTTTGTGCTTTATTAACAATCTATGTATAATTTCTAAATTATAATGTTATTTATAAACCAGTGATGTAGGAGTTGTCAGTCATTAATAAGATCAGGTATTTAAATACACATTTATAAATTATATTATTTATATATACATGATAATAGTTGATCAGTGTGTTAATAAATGCTTCCTGCTGTCAGGAAGATAACCTATATCTCCTTTGTAATAAATATGCTTCAAGAACAAAGCATTTACAAACTGCTTACTATTAATATTGAGACAATGCTTTATAAAGAATGAACTATATATTTACTAATGCTTACCTAATCATTCATAGCATGTTACCCAATATTATAAAATATTTTAACAATTCACAATAACTGTTTTTTAAATACATAGTAAACTATAATTTATTCCTGAAATTTACACAAAAACAGTGTTTATTTAAAATCGGGGTGTTTTTGTAACTCACAGGAACTCCGTTCTCACTTTTACTGAAAACTGAAAGCCAAATAAAATGATTGAAAATTGAAACCTGAAATAAACCTAAAGAAATAACTTTATAAGTCAAGGTATTTCTTTGTTGTAATGAATCAGTAATTGTTTTGACTTCAGGACAGAGGAAGGGTGTATCACTTCCCCTCTCTGGAACTTTTATTTTGATTCATTCTCAGATCTGGAGGTCCAAGAGGCACGTCAGTGCATTTATATCTGCAAGTACCCTAGAGTCAGGCAGCAGTGTTTGGGACAGTCAAACTAGCACCAGCTGAAGAGGTTTGTCAGTTTCTGCCCAACTGAGGTAATGTCTGTAACCCTTCCTATAACAAGGTTTCTGCTGTAACCACACCCACACACAGTAAATACAGACGGAAGAAACACAGCTATGAACCGAAATAGTTTGTGGAAAACATGATGGCACTAACCGAACACACAAGCGCTTTCAGGAAGGCCACCTCTCACCTGGCAAAAGGAATTTTTCACATCTAGGGTGTTTGTTTTGTCCCACAGGGCACCTGTAGACGTCTCCGGTCCGTTTAGTCGGCTGTCCAGTCAGAGGAGAGCCAATCAGAACCCTGCGGAACACAGCAGGAAGTAGAGAGCAGGGTCATTTATCCCGACCACAAAAAACCCCTCGGGCTTTGTGAGAAAGTGGAAGCACACTGAGCCAAAGTGCAGTTGATTGATTCGCCAGTTTTCCAGTGGGAAAGAAAAGCATAACATAAATATGCACATGATTATTTTTAAATATTACAGTAAAATGGAACATATGTGAGAAGGGTTTTCAGAGCATTGACTGTTAGAGGGGATATGAGATATGTGATATGTTTTATCCTTGAAGCCTTCAGTGATTCACGCACTTTACAGTGAGATGATATCATGAAAGGTGTTTATGTTTCCTTATGTTCTGAGTGCACTTAACAGAAGAAAGGACATTCACCATGTTCCTCAGCTTTCTAATGCAGCTTTTTTTTTTTTTTTTTTTAACAGTGCTAAAAGTAGACATCCTCGTGTAAGCATGTAAACAACTCAAGTAATTAACATTCCTGTGAACAAATGGGCCCTGACAAGCGGGACTCAATCTTCCCAACTTAGAACACCACCCACCTCCACCATCTGCAAAAACGATATATTATGTTTGACCGACTGATAATTAACAAATAATACAAACATTTTAATAAACCACATGTTTCGTCTGTGGAACACATGAGGACTGCTTGACTGCTCTTTGTCTTATAATGAAAGTGAAAGTGGTCGATTAACTTGGAGCATGATGTTTATCCACACAAGTCTTCTGACGTTATATGAGAGAAACACAAAGCGTACTGTACCTTTAAGATTTGTGGTCATATGCATTGAAAAATGATGCACAAACAAGATGCATCAATATAATACATTCAAGAAAAAAATTGCAATTTATACAAAGTCACTGATGTCTCAAACCACTTCAAAATGTCATTCAAAATCCTCTACATCCATTCACATTCACTTTATGGAAAAGACCAGCAGCGATATTCTGCAAAATATACTTTTGGACAGAAAATGGGGAGGAATTTAAGTCTTAAATGAATAGTTTTTCTGTGATAAATGTTTTTCTGTGATGATATTTTCTATGATGGGATTTGAAACTAAAATATTTCTGGTTATTTTCAGCAAGAGCGGCGAGTTCTGGATTCATGGCTGACCTCTGACCCCCTTAGAATTTTAGATAGAAAATAGAAATATTTTTGTTTAAAAAACCCATCGATCTGCTTCAGAAGACGTGTGATAACCCCCAGAGGCGTACAGTTAGTTAGTTCTGCGGATATATCTGATTTACAGAGCTTCAAAATAATGGACACTATCCAAGAGCATTACCAAACTTAGAAGAACCAGGACCAAGAAGAAAGTCATATAGACCTAGGACGGCTTGGGGGAGAGTAGATTATAAAGTCATTTTTGGGTGAACTATTCTTTTCATTCAATTCTCGTCCTTTTGAATAAAATACTTCAAATCTAAAGCTAACTGAAACAGAATGTCAATAAAGTTACACTAACTTCTTGTAGAAATGTGATTTCTTTGTTTCTTTAAAGAAAGCCCTGTATGAATGTTATTTATAGCCTTGCTGTCCTTGCGATCCTCAAAAACCCTAGTGTACTCTTTTAAATCCATCCCGATCCCGTCAGATCATCTACAGTAACTACCCTGAACATGTCACAGGCAAGGTTTACGAGTCAAGGCCACCTGTGAGAGGTTTATGTGAAGCTGTCTTGGGGCTTTCACACCAGCTGAGGTGTTTCTCTGGAAGCAGAGGGTTAATCATTACAAGCGGAGCTCAAACGTGCTGCTGGACACATTTTTAAGAGACTGCAGATGTCTGAATTCACCGAGGTTTCGCTGAGGGGAACTGTCTCGTACAGTAGGGAATCCTTTCCAGTTCTTTATATTCGTAATGGAGTTAGCAGGTCTTAGTACACCGGATTGATGACTTTACTGGGAAAAACGAGCTGTTACAAAAGCAGACTACATCAGCGGTGCTCAAAGGTTTACAAAGGCAAATCATTATTATGGGATGGTTGTGAGTGTGTTGCTTATTATTATGTTGTAAATGAGTGCATCAAAACTGCTCGCCATCATCATGACACTCAAGCATGTGAATTGTTTAGTTTGCGCAAACATCGGTTGTACATAAAAGCAAAAAAACAGCAGTCAAGCAGAATTTATAACATACATATTATTTATAACATACATGGTTCGATTTTGAATGGCAAACATTCATTTAAAGGTTGCAATAATATATAGTAAATACTAAAATAAGTAGCTTATCTAGGCCCGGATTTAATAATTAACTAAATAATTTGCTTTAGGAAATAAAACTAGTTTTGGGACCCTCAGTTAGGAGTCAATGACCAGGTCTAAATTTCAGGCGCATCCCATACATTTTTGGAAACTTTCCGGGATTTTTTCTTATCTTTCAAACTATAATTTATGGAAATTTACAGCAAATTTTCTCCCCATTGGGAACCCTAAGCATCATAACTTCTTGCAACTCTTACTTTTCAGCCTATACTGTGCCTTCTTTAATCTTTATTTACTTTATTCGCTGATTTATGCTACACTTGGCAGATTTCATAGGTCGATATGTAAATTATATGCTGTGTTTTAATTTTAAGCATTTAACTTCCAAATCCCATCAGCACTGTTTTGTGCTCTCACACTAATTTGCCCTGTTTAATAAAGCGGACCCTTAAGCATTTATAGATTTAGTAGAAGAACATACCACTTTCCCTCACTGTTCTCAAACTGTTGGACGGTGTACCCGAACATGTCCTCCACTGGTCCACTGAATGACATCTGGTTTTTCTCGTCCATATTGAAACATGACAGCCATGGCAGCAGAGCTGTTCAGATAAAACAATAAAAAAGACAACATAAGCATCTCATACAATATGCATCTAATGCAGTGGTGGAATGTAACGAAGTATTTGTACTCCGTTACAAAATTTTTACGTATCTATACTTTACTGAAGTAAAAAAAAAAATGAATACTTATAATTTTACTCAAGTAGATTTTTCAGCAATTATCTGTACTTTTACTCCACTACATTATTAAAATGCGTGTCGTTACATCC
>JAUCNO010000002.1:3506288-3519231 GCA_032353835.1 Enteromius viviparus | reverse complement strand
GTCCTACACTGACCCTACACCTAAACCTACCCCTTACAGGAAACACTACACACTTCTACATTCTCAAAACACTTCATATTTGATAAGAAAAATCACCTTCTAATTGTAATACCTCTGTCATACCCATGTCATTATACAAAGTTATGTCCTCATCTATCACGAATACATACACACACACACTCTCTCTCTCACACACACAACCTGGGGGATAGAAAGACAGGCCTAAAACACTTACAGTGGAGTTCAATCATTTTTGCTGGGTTCATGCTAATGGTGAATAGAAACTATCCTCCTTTCCCTCAATAGACCTGATTGATGTCAGGGAAAGTATTAATGCAATCAGTGGATTCAAGACGGCCACCAGCCAACGAGGCCAGACTCAAAGAACATCATTTATCATCATGACTCTGAACTCATCATTAACTGAATATTAGACTATACTTATATAAAATCTGCCTATAGAAATCTAAATAAATATAAAAGTGGAACAGAATATATTTCCAATTTGCCAAAGATTAAAATAGTTCCACACTGAGAGTGTGTTGACTGCTTATTAAAAACTGGTTCACAAGAATCATGTAATGGGGAAGTCTGCTTTTGATTCACTCCAGAGAACTAGGTAAGATTGTATGATACCTTACAGTGCAGCCTCTGAAGACACCTCAAACACATGTCTTCATTATTTTTATGGTACAGTCTCTTTTATTCCCTCATATCAGTCAATAATCAATATATCTTTCTTCAGAAAATCTTCATCTTCAAATGGCAGTCTCACACCAGAGCGTTTCTTGTAAGTCACACTTGAGCTTCTGTTAAATGTTTCTAAATTATTATATTGCACATTCATCATATTAAACAGGACATCCTTTGCAGGGGTAAAGTGTGAAGAAAAAAAACAGCCTATACGACACTTCCTCCATCCACAAACCCAGACAAGGATACGTCACACTAAAGATCTGCTGTCAGGGGCTTTCAGGTTTCTTGGTGTTGCAAAGTTGCAAAAATCATGCATGACCTTTCATCATTTCATTTTTGAAGACTCTGCCAAACTAGCGTAGCTGGGTGACATCATCAAAATGTTATCATCACGCCCAGTTGTTTGTGATGCAAAGCCTTGGTTTCCGTGGAGATGTAAGAAGAAAATGGGGAACACGTTTTGCATCTTTGAGTGAGGACAAGGTCAAAGCCTGTTAAACGAGGCTGTCTTCCTCTTCGGGTTTGATCCTGTGTCACTTGACGCTGCCAAAATCTGATGGACTGTATGGAGCTGTGAGGTTTCTGTGTTGGATTTATCTGTGCTAAGACTTTTCCAATCAGCCCTTTTGGCAGCGGAAGAGCTTTGTGATGATGAGTCTGGCTCACACATGCTCCTTCATGACAAAGCAGATCTCAGGATAATCAAGTTAATGTGTCCTGC
Organism: Enteromius viviparus; assembly: GCA_032353835.1. Taxonomy (NCBI): domain Eukaryota; kingdom Metazoa; phylum Chordata; class Actinopteri; order Cypriniformes; family Cyprinidae; genus Enteromius; species Enteromius viviparus. The sequence goes on along the minus strand of JAUCNO010000002.1, from coordinate 3,517,814 downwards.
TGCACACACTCTCCTTGTCGCATTCTTTCTGTCCTAATCACGTACTGACACACACACACACACAGCGTAGGAAACACTTCCTTGGCTTATTAGAAGAGCACTTCAAAGACAAGATGATATAAGAATCAGAAGACATCACTATGAGCAGTGTGTATGAATGAATGTGCAACTAATAGTACAAATGTTTTGATTGATATTACTGTTGTATATTATTTGTTTAAATCATTTGTTGATGAAAAGTAAATTAACTGATTCAAATGTAAAATTAAAACACATTTGATAAAAATAATAAATAATCATGATACAGCTTAGTGCAGTTATCGAACCAAAGTCTGTGAATTTTCATTCTGAAGTGTATATGCAACACGTTTAAACTAAACACAGAAAATGAGCAAAATTAAAATTCACCAACAATGCATGAAAGTTTAACCAGAATAAAATAAAATTAAAAAAAATATATATATATATAAGTTTAAATAAATATTACTATTGTAACTGGCTGTGTAAACTAAAATCATTATTATAATGATCAAATATTAATATCTTTATTTTTATAATTACAGTTAAAGCAGCAACAATATTACTACTAATAAATAATATTAAATACTAAAAAAGATTTAATATTTTAACTGTTTAATTACAAGTCATGTGCCCATTAAACTATATGAGAGATCCTGTGAATATAAATTTAAATGTGCTATTATTTTTTTTAGATATTAACTTAAAACCTTGCATCTGGACAAGAAAGACAAAAAAGTTCAGGGAAAAATTATCATTAAAAATTACATTGACCGTATAAGACACAAGACATTACAGCAGGACTCTGATTCAGAGCCTTGTATCTGTACACAATTAGAGGAATTCTACAGTTACACAAACGTGTGATACCACGAAACCTGGATAAACTACTCAATAAAAAAATAATAATGTTGAGACCCTATTCTATTTATATGCAACATAGTCAGCTGCAAATATGACTTGACTCCAAAATAAAGTGATATTGTTTATCATTGGAATGGAATTCAACTGTACCGGTGGAGGTAACTTTACCATAAGATTTGTTCATCTGTAGAAGGTTGGAGAGCTAAATCTTGATCACAGAACAAACTACAGCTAATTTAGCTGAAAATGGTCCACCCTGTTAGGTTTATAGAGAGTGGAAAGGGAGGGTTGGCCAGTGTGTGTTCAGTATGGTTTCCAAATATTGAAGCCGAAATGTTACCGGATACCAGGAACGACCCTTACAGTAATTCTCATAAGCTTTATTCTGTTGTTGGATTTTAATATTTATTTATGTACTTCTGTCGACAGTGTCCTATTTCACCAGAGGAAATGTGTATGTCTTGCGTCACTGATTCTATCAGCTCCCTTCTGATGAAACTCAACCATATCAGAGCCATCTCAAGTTTTCACAGCAAACAGGGCAAGTTTTTTGGTTTACAACAAAATGGTATACACTGTGCTGCCTTCAACATCTCCAATAATATCAAACGTCAGTATTATCTTCCACTATCTTCTGAATTGCGACACCTTTACACACAAAAACATCTATAGAGGATGCATTACATATGTATTACCTTTCAAACTGAAATGAGTGATTATTTTGGAAGAATCTCTGTCCGGGCTTATTCAGAGTTGATTATGATCAAACTTATTCAACTCCAATTTAAGTTTCTTTTGGGTGCAATAACTTTTACACTGAATGTCCAACCTGTGTTTTACCAAAAAAGTGTATGTGTCCAAAAACAGGAGTTACATGGCATAGGATAAATCATTTACATCTCTGCCTCACCCAAATAAAGATTAAACCTTACAGTAATCTCACAAAATCATCTATTCCAGACGTATGTACTGTGATCATGTCAGTGCAATTTAGACAAGTCCACTGGATTCACAGACCCAGAAAACATCAAGATTACTTCCAATTACGTCCAATAATGAAGGACATTCTAGGGCTTCCTGCCCATCTTGGACAACACCTTTCTAGTGATCAAACTTTGGTAAACTTTTAGTATGTTATTAAGGACACCTAATAATACAAAAAACAGCTGAGAAACCTTTTGTTAGAGTATTTTAGGGTTAGTTTTTTTTTCATATATGCAGCTGTCTAACAATGCTCATAAAGACAGCAGTGAATGCAAAATAAAGTCGTGTTATTTCAGCACATGTTAAGTTTTATTGCATGTCACTGTCCAACATCCAGCTGAAATGCTTCTTGTTAAAGTGGCAGCTCTCTTTTGTGGATTCACCACACAACCCCAATATCCTGTTCCTGTATGTGCTGCCTTCAGATGTGTCCTCTGGAGGACCAGCGCTTTATTGACCATGAAACAGTCCGCCCACAGAATGACATCATGCTCCCCGCTGGTTCCAGAAGCTTTCATTCCCGCTTCCTCCGCACTAACAGAGGAGAGACCCGATCATGTTCTGTCAAACGCCCACCTTCTCCAAACACACCCAGACACTCCTGAAAACAGCCGTTCCCACACAGATCGTCCGTGAGCGCAGCTCAAACATCACACAGATGTTTAGAGACTAAAAATACACACACAGGGCAACGAGGGTCACTTCCTGCATCACAAGCCAAAAAATAATAGCCAGAGTATCACATTCCAATACAGTAAAGAAACGATCCAGCGTCAGCTACTCAGGATAACCCATATTTTCTGATATATATTTAAATATCAGCCTCCTCTGCTCACCAAGGCTGCATTTATTTGATTAAAAAACATTAATATTATTACAATTTAAAAGAGCTGTTTGAATATATTTGAAAATCATTTTAAATTATATTCAAATAGAAAACATCTCTAAATTGTAAAAATGTTTGAAAATATTACTGTTTTTACAATATCCTCTACCTTCTTTTGAAAACCTCACTCTGTGTTTAGGACCGTGTATATTTACTGCAAGCAAAATGAGCCATAAAAATAGATGTTTTAGCAATCATTGCAAATTAAGTCAAATAAATAGCCCTGCCCTTCTTGCAAAAGGAAAAGGTTAGGCTGTCAGTATCTGCATTATGAGAATGAAGTCAAACATCCCCGATGGCTAATCACAGAGCATCACATGCCAGAGCGGCTCTGGAAACAGTTATCCTGTCCCGCCGGAGAGAGATGGACTCTCTGCAGCAGACACTATCCAGCTCACTTCCTGGAGCGGTGCTGGGTGCCAACATTCAGCTTTACATGCAGCTCAGACTAAAACAATCCTCCATCATGTACATGAACTGACTGACAGTGTTGGGGTAATGCGAGTTACGCAATCAGATTACTTTAAAATGTCATTATTTGCTCAGCCTCATGTTGCTCCAAACACATCTTCAGAACACAAATGAAGATATGTCTGATGATATCAGAGAGCTCTCGGTCCCTTCATAGACAGCAACACAACTGAAATGATCCAGATCCAGAAACATAGTAAAAACACCGGTAAAAATAGGAGAATAGGAGAAAACAAACTGACAGCTCTGGTGTTGCCATGATGAGAGAAATCAGGAGTAAGAGCAGACCGTGGGCAATACTCATCTCACCTGATTCAGTACTCCTCAAAATCAATAAAAACTAATGCAAACTTAGAACATGCAATAATTAAATCTGTTAAACAGGACAAATGTAACTTATGTATTTAATCCTATTTCTGTATCGTGGGTTTTTGGGTTGCTTTTCAAGTTTTCTTGTCTTTTATTCTGGAGTTTGGTCACTGTCCCTTCAGTCATGTGATTCCTGTCTTCTGATTGATTGGTTGGTTGATTCTCGTCATGTGACCTGTATTGTTAGCTATAAGTAGTAATCTTGTTGCCAGTCAATCTCTGTTTGGATTATGTTTGGATTTTGGATTACTTCTGTAATAAAGCTGGGTTTTTAAGCTCTCCTCCAGCGGACATCCCATTACAATTTTATTAATCGATGTCTTTACTGCTGACCTTCAATGACTCAATTCATCCATACTAACTGAACTAAAAAAATGAAAACTAAAGTTAAACTTTCCTGTCCTGCATCATATTCTTCATGTGTTTAGTTTGGGATTTACATTTCCTTCAGAAAGGGCTTTTCAAAGAATTGCTTTGGGCGTATTGTTTTCAAAGGGCTTTTATATTTGTAAACAAAGATTTTTTTTTTATATAAAAAAAAAAACAAGAAAGCTTTAGCAAGTCAAAAGTAATGTAACAGATTACTTTCCATAAAAAGTAACTGTTACTTTTTTGTAACCAAGTTATCTTTTTGGGGAGGAAAGCAATACTGTAATGCATTAGTTTGTAAAGTAAGTTTCCCCAGCGCTGCTGACGGATGTCTCTCAGCTGGTCTGTCCGTTTTCGTGAAAGCTTGCTTAGTTATCCCGGATGCTTCTTGATTCATGTGAGTTTGGGGATTAGGTCTCTGTAGAGGTCAAAGTTCAAGCTAAACATTATGGTGAGATGGGAAGAAAGCTGCAAGATTTTATAGACCGGCAGCAAATGGACCTTGCTTTCAAATATATAGGCTTATCGGTACATATGATTTATATCTCGCTTTAGATGTCCTTACAGGTCACAAATCATTAATATGGCGGGAAATAAGAAGTCAGAGACACATGATCAAACAACAGCTGTGTGTTTTCGTGGAGCATGTCCACTTCTCAACCGTCTGAAAGTTTATTTTCTGAGTCTGACAGAGATATGCTACTTTCTGCTGTGCTGAAGTGAAGATAATGCAATCATACTAGGGGCTTTCCTCACAAAAACCCTGTGAACTTCTGTCACATGAACTATAAAAAGCCTCATGAAGATGAATTTATTTAGTTTTCTCTAGCACAGTCCTCCTACATACAGCCTTACAAAGTAAGGTTTTATTTTAAAAACATTTTATACATATGAATTGAAAACATTAGGAGACACAACAACTGAGCGACAGGTAATATACTCAAGCCTGTGTCTAAAATCACATACTCTCTAAAGTATAGGTACTTATTTTATAATGACTTCACAACTATTTAAGGTATACTTTATATAGTATAAATATGTGTGCCTTACAAATCCTCCCTCACAGCCTCATGGGATAGTGAAGTGTCCACATACTGTTTTAAGAATACTATGAAATCTAACATACAGCGCTATTCTTTAACATACTGTTTTTCACCTATTATAAGGAGGAGACGTATAGTATGCAGAATTGGTGCAGCAAGCACAATGTTTATTTCATAAACACACATGTTGGAACAAACTGGTTAAATGAATAATTCAATGACTAAATAACGATGTAACTGTAGAAAGACACCCTAAAATTCCCCTCACTATCTCAGCCAGCGAGGTAATGTTAGTCTACATCGGAGACAGCAAATGTTCAAACCATCAGAGTAAATCAAATGTTTAGATTTGCATAAAACAAGGCCTAGTGACAACAAAGCATGCTAAACAGCATTGGCAGGCGGCTCATAAACACACACACACACCTGTAAAGAATCTGTTCTCATTATTTCTGTGCTGTGAGGGAGAGGTCAGCGGGTCATGGCCCTGGGGTCGTGTTCTTTAGCTGCTTCTAAATGTCTGGCTCGTTATGTTGAACATTTTATGGGAGATCAGGGACTTCCCCTTTAATGTTTCATACAACGGTCCTTAGTTTGAGGAGTGCTGCTTCACCAAGAACATCAGCGGACATCACAAACCCCCTTCTACTTTTCATCTCCCGGCCTCTAACGGCCTGGCTCCTTCCTGGTATGTAACACCCAAACATTTGTGTCAGATGTGATCAGTGCTACTGCATTTGACCTGTTCTGTGGTTAACTGGAAGATGCATGACAGAACGCAGATCGATGCAGCACAGTAACTTCTTTCTTCCTGATCCAGACAGGAGATAAGATGCTGATTCAGATTAAGTGCGATTTATCTAAATACATAAATGTGTGCGATGATAATGCATACAGTTCCAAAGCTCCTCTTCTGGAATGAGGGTTAATTAACTCAGTACTGTAAGCACAAAATCAAAAATAGTTGTATTTACCAGGATAATCACTATAATTTATGTAGATTACCGTAGTATTATGTTGCAAGGCTTAAAATGTTTAGAGGCTGTTCTTGTGAAATCTCATTCACTGTAAGAGGCCATAGTCATGTTGTTTGTATTAAATCTGACAGTGTGTAATGAGTCTTCAGTGCATCTAGGATACTGTATGACGTCTTTTGAACTGACTTTTGCACTAAACATTTGCACTTGACATTTCTGATTTTATGTTCATAGTTTTAATTATAACGGCACACTAAGAATCATTAGGTAAGCATTAGTCTTTATAAAGCATTGTTCTAACATTAACAAGCGTTAGCAAGCAGTTTATAAATGCCTTGTTCTTGATGTATAAAATATACATAGGAGATTGAAAGACTCTGTTATCTTCTTAACAGAACAAGTTAATAAACAAACACTGAGGGATGCAGAGCTATTCATATCAAGATGCAAAAAAGTATACAGCTGTACACTTGAGTTTTTTTCTATGAAATTGCAGAGGTTTGTTTTTCATTTATCAAGTGTGCAGATGTACGGCTTCATCTTTTGCATCTTGAAAACAAAATATCTGTGTAGTTATAAATGCAAACTGTTTACTAATGCTTGTTAATGTTGGAATAATGGTTTATAAAGGATGAATTGAGTATTAACTAATGCTTAACTAATGATTCATAGTGTGTAGTTATTATAACGTGTTACTGAAATGTCATGAGTCTAATCAGTGAATGTTGCTCGAGCAGAAAGCAGAAGAGAAGTCTCTACTGTAGTTTGCCTTTATAGTTGTCAGAAAAATATGCAAAAGAATAAGCAGATCTGCGAATGAAAGCAAACAATTATCTCAGAAGTGTTACTTCCTTCCTGTGCATCTTACAAAGTGAGTAAGTGTACAGGGTCACAAGTGTTTGTTTCAAAAGTACAAGAAACGGCTCCATAGGCAACAGATGCACTTCAAAGACAAGCTATAAAGTCAGATGCACTTTCACACTACAAGCGCAGGTCTTGCACATCACTCCCATCATTTACTGACAGTGTGATGTCTTTCAAAATTATTCTTATGATTGTAGATCAAAACTCTTCGTCCAGAGCTACAGTATCTTAATACCAATTCGCACATGTCATGTATAATACAAGTCTCTGGCGTCCCCAGAATGTGTGTGAAGACAGCTCACAATGCCTCCGAGATCACTAGAAGCACAAACAGGCTGTCTTTAAAAATGCAAATGAATCTGTGCCGTTACAGCTAGTACCTGCTAAAGATAATGAGTGATTGTCATGTTTATCGTGCTGACATCATGCATTTTAAATGATATTAGTTTAAATTGAAGTGACTATGAAAGCACGTGAGTACCTAACTCAGTTCTCATTCACACATAAGTTTAGATTAAAAATGCACGAGTTACAAAAACAGTTATGTCTGTGAAAGTTAACAGCTGGGAAATAAATCTGAGGTTTATATCAGATCTGTGAGGCAGCAGCAGCAGCAATACAAGCTACAGTAAATAAATCAATAAATGCACTGCTCTCTTGTGGGGCTCTGGCAGCATGGCGTTTTGAACTGGTACACCGCTGTTCTTGTGAAATCAACACACTCGTTTTTTCAGAGGCTTGCAGAAAAAGGCTTACTAAAACAAAGTTAAATGCGTCAAGCATTGCTTGATGCAATAGGGACCTGATTTTAGCACTTAAAACTGGAAAATGTAGACTTTCATGATAGGCCATCTTTAACTAAACTGGATAACTAATCTTTCTACTGTACGAGTGCATACTTTTTTCAAGTGACTGGAAACACAAGACAAGTATTCAATTGTAGATCAAAGTTGGAGATGTTTTTGAAGCTACAGAAGCTAAGTATGCACAGATGGGATGGAAACTTCAGTCTCTGGCGTATCTGATGGAGGAACGGCGTGCCCGTCAGTGATGTGCCAGCCTCCGGTTCACTCGCCCAAACAACCCACAGTACTTTTCCAGAATCTGACAGCCGCTGGCACACAGCAGATGACGGGAGATGTTTTTCCCAGGTCTAAAATACCCTGAAACTCACTATACTTCCTGCGATCGTGTCATAATAGCATAAAAACAGCCTTATCACAACAATTCATGAGAAAGCTTCCAGATTGTAGTCATGTATCATATTCAATCTGGATGCTTTCACAGTAGCTCGTCGAGTAGCTGTTTAAATTGGAGGCTGACCAAAGCGCTAATTATGTCTATTATGATCATTTAAACCAAACTGCCCATTCTGTGCCAGTTCTCAGAAGAACTGCACTGATGCCACTATGACATTTTCCAGGACCAGCCTGCTCTTGAACTCCTCACTGACTACCATTTGCCGGCTCTGGAACTTAGTTCTCTAAGGAAACATACTGTCATAGCACCAACAAAGCATACGAAGAACGATGTCTTCTACTCTAATTACGAGTCAGATCATTTCCTTTGAAAGGACTGGGGCTCGTCTGCATGTAATGGAATGCATTCGGCAATCTGAAGTCTCCAAGTATGGAAGAAGTCAGTTCAAAGCAAGGTCTTCTGGGAGATTTGAAGCCCTTGCCAGTAAGTGCTCTGGATTTATAACTGTGGAGATCTTCTTCATGCCAGCGAGAGGGGAATGGCAGCCCGTCTTGCTCTACGCTTTACCATTCATCTCCTAATGACCCTATTTTTGGTCTGCTTTATTAAATTAGACGAAATGAAACTGCAGTCAGCCATATCAGATGCCCAGGATAAAAAGCCAATCGCTTGATGAAGAGAAGCATGTTTAATGAGTCTGCGCTGAAGATGCCTTAATGAAAATTGGTTTGTGATTTACTCACCTTGGTGTTGTTTAAGTGTGGAGTGCATTGGGAGATATTTTAAGGAATGTTTTGCCCATACAACGAAAGCAAATAGGGCACAAAATATAACTGACTTCCATGATATGTACAAAAAACACATAGATATTTAAAAATAAATACAGTACATCTTTGTGAGTGAGCGGTGACATTTTAATTTTTGGGGTGAAATATGCCTTTATATTCAAAGCCATCAGCATGCACAAACCCTTCTGCTGTTTCGAATCTGCTAAGCATTCAATGAACTCATTATTTATTCCAGACAGTGCAGGCGTTTTCTACATAAAGCACACACAGAAGGAATGCATTCCTATCAAAGCCTGGAGATAAACCGGACACACTGTTTATCCATGGAAAAAAATCACATTCTCTAACGTATGTAGGCTATTAGTCTTCAAAACAGTAAAATATTAGCAATATTAAGTTGTTAAATATTAAAAAATACTATAAGAGTAAAATATAACTGTATTGATAGAAACAAACATAATAATAACAATTATAAACATAATCTCAAATGACTCTAATGGCACATCTAATGACTCAATAATCTACAAACTCAACAGAGCTTTTAATAACACGTTACACAGGCCGTAGACATGCAGTGAATATGTATATGTCTGATGTCCCACACACACACACTGACTGAAAACAGATGAATATCCTTCAGTGTCTCAAACCAAAAACACCTGCACACTCTTCTCCATTAGGAATATACACGGCTTAAATGTCACCTCTACAATAACCACATCTGGTCTTTGGAGGGCTCAAATGACAGCATCTAAAATAAAACCATCAAAGAATATCCGCAAACTCTTGGTAATGTAGTATTATGATTATCACAGTATGGTATATGCATGCAACTGAACCAGATATAGAAGAACAGTTCACCCAAACACAGCTTTTAACGTCACTAGACATGAACTTGAGTTCTGTGGATTATTGTGATGTTTTTATCAGCTGTTTGGAGACTCATTCTGACGGCACCCATCCACTGCTGAGACACTGATGTAATGCTACATTTCTCCAAATCTGATTAAGATACAAATTCAGTTACATCTTGGTTGGTCTGGGGGTGGTAAATTGTCTGCAAACTTTCATTATTGGGTGAACTGTTCCTTTAAGAGCTCAATTCCTTAACGCGGGTCACGAGCCTTCATCACATGCATTCCTAAGAAACTGCACCCAAGGAGATCTGAGCTGTCTTCGTTTGGTTAAACTAACAGGGGAACACTGATTGCTATTCTTTATATAAAAAAGTGCCATTCAATAGCCTAACATTAATTAAAGGTTTAGATCAGAGGTGTTTTAAAAGTTGCCAAGACGCAGCTTCTAGGGCAACAGCCAAAATGTTCTATTTATATTGTGAGATGCTATTAGGAAGTTTTTATATTTCTTTTGATGGCTCTTATTCATTTCAATAGTGCTGATGGTTCTGTGCTTTATACTGACACCTACTGGCTTGGATGTAAGAAGTTTGTGTAACACTCTATATGTATAAAGTTAAAATATTTATTTTTGTTATTACAATGATTAGCAGCTTCTTCGATTGCATAGCACATCATGTGATCTTAACATATCAGCTGAAAGGGGCTGGGGCGACCAGCTGCATGTAGAATAAAACTGAATTATTTATTTATATAACTGAGTCTTCATCTGAAGTGAGTGTACCATATTTATGTCTTCGTGCAAAAATTTATACAGCAAAAAAATAAATAAACAAATAAAAAGGGCACCAGAACGCAGCATGTCAGTGTAATAGTGATAGTAATCTGAGAAAGCAGGCAATAAAGATGTCTGATAAACCTAATTTGCATAGACAGACTAAAAGTGCGTTGTAACATTTTATACACAGTGCGCGCATGCAGTGCGCAAAGATCGTTTTACGCGGCGTAAACATGCGTTTAAGTAATGTTCTCTGCGTCTACGAGAAGATAAATAACAATACATTGTGTTCAGAATAACAGACCGCAGCCTGTCAAAGTGGATATGACACAGCGGATCAATAACTCACTGCAGTGCATGTATGCTCTTTGGAATAAAGAGTAACACACCGAATCAACAACGCGCACCGTTTCGCGCTCAGGAGGTGGACATAATCATTAAAAACAGACTAAACACACAATTAAAAAAACGTACCCAAAAGCGCTGCTAGTGTGAAATGAAGGACTCCACAGAGCATGTTCCCGGTTCGCTGACTCTCAGGAGGAAAACACTCGAGCACTTACTCTCAGAGCCAGCTACAGACCATTTCATCCGCCAGGCAACGGCCACCAACGACTGCGACCTGACTGTCTTCCCCGAGTAAAGTCATTAGTTTGACAGCGAGGAGTGACGCTGAGGGAGGGTTCAGTTGCGCATCTAATGGGAGGACTCACTAGACCTACTATATACAGTCTGCACACATTTACAAACCAGTAAACTAATGATCAAGATCAAGGGTGGAACTGCTTTGAAATGTGAATAATTATAATGTAGTAGTAATAATAATAAAATAGTTAATTATAATGATAAATTCTGCCAAAAGCTGTCAGAGAATCATTTTATAAAGTAAAAATGTTTGTGAATAAAATAATGTGAGACTTAATTTTCACTGTTAAACTCATTTTTATTTCAAACTAGTTACTGTAACTGAAAATGCCTTAAAACCCTCTATTGCATGAATTATTACTTAGACATGGTAAAAAATGTTTTGCATGTTTTTATTACTTAAAATGAGCTAA
>JAUCNO010000002.1:3482715-3498428 GCA_032353835.1 Enteromius viviparus | reverse complement strand
TATTTTACAAATAAATCTCTAATAATTTTTAATTTCATGCAATAACCTAAAATCTATTTATTCCTTACAGGAACAAAAACTATATCACCAGTTCATCGTCGAGGACTTCTTACTGCTTTCATTGTGTATCTTTGTTATTTATCGTATTCAGTTTATATTTTGCAACTTCCTTTCAAAGTACATTCAGTCTGACTGACTACACTTTACCGCTAGAGGGCATCGTTGAATAGATAACGAATTACCTTGCTCTTGAGGAACGGAAACCAAGACTTGTCTCTTCTGGTGTGCCGTCCAGAAAAGGCTTCCCTTTCCAAAGCAACAAGGACACACAAGCTGCTGGCCAAAAACTGGAATTTCATTTCATAACTACACATCCAACTCCACTATATATGCTGGGCCGGCTTTAACCAATTTGGCGTCCCAGGCTAGATTTCGGGTGAAGCCTAGTTGTTGATTCTACTGATGGTGTGCATGCACTCATAAGACCCTCGAAAAGTATTTATTTAACCCTCTATTGCATGAATTATTACTTAGACATGGTAAAAAATGTTTTGCATGTTTTTATTACTTAAAATGAGCTAAATAACAGATATATAAAAAAAAATATTTTAAAAATATTTTAAAAAGTTTAAAGGGGGTCGTTGGTAAATTGTTGCCATATGGCAACAATATACAATTATGGAAAGTACCATAAAATCACTTTTTTTTCCCAAAAAACAAATCCATCTCATATTTAGTGAAATGTTTAAACAAACATGTATACAGTAAAACATTATATAATTTTAACAGTTATCTGAAATATCCAGTAATAATAACCAGGAACCTGGAACCTGGACCTTGTGCACTAAAATGCACTATTCATTCGTTTCATTTCATTCAGTCATTTTTTGCGGTTTCATTTCATTCACAGATAACCTACAAAATAGCTTAAATCACAAAATGTAAAAAATTTAAATGTTTTTACCTTTAAAATATAAGCAAAAGTTGTAAACATAGTCTCAGAGTAGTTTCAAGCTATGTAAGTCAATGGGACTCTATTAGGTTGAATGCACAATGCCGTTTCCATATTTGCATGTAGTTGCCATATGGCAACAAATGTATTTTAGCATATTACAACAAATATATTAAATCAAAACTGAATTTAATGTTAAAAAAATAAAGTTAACTTACCCATATTGATTTAAAAAAAAAATTTAATGAAATATGTTCAAAATTCTGAATAAAAGGCAATCTTCGGGGGCCTCAGACAGTCATGTTTGCATGTCAATGTCCATGAGCAAAAAGGACTGGCAAACAGGATATCTTGGTCATGTGACCTCATAAATTGTATTTCCTTCAAAGTATAAACCCCCTTTTCACAACTAACTGTAAAAACATTTTTCAAAAACGATTTTTATATCACAGCTTTTTAGAAAATTAAGATAAAGTAATTGTTGCCATATGGCAAGGCTATGCAATAGAGGGTTAACAACCTCCATTACTTACTGAACAGGTTAAGGCTCACTCTCTCTGTTCTCATCCTCTAAGATGGAAACATTAAACGATCATCATACCAGGTTTCCATCCAATTAATTTTTACGGAAAAATATTTAGCGGTGAAAAAGTTTTATATATGCCATTTAATATTTGTCATGTGTCGACACAATTGGGGGAGGAGTTAGGAAAGTATAGAAGGTAAATATTCTTATCTATAATCTTCTTTTCATTGCAAATGAGCGCACATGCAATTTGTATGGCAAGCTTCTTTTGCTTGCTATCATTTTTAATAATAATCTTCTTGTGTGTTTGGCAGTGAGAGAAAGCTGTGGGCGATTCTTCTTATTGTAAAGTCATGCAGTGTGAATTGGTCTAACTTGGTCATTAGCAGGTTTAAATTGATCTAAACTGTTCACTAGCTTGTCCAACCTGGTTATCAGCTGGTCTAAGCTCTAAACTGCTCATTAACAGGTCTAAATAATGAATTAGTTGGTAAAAGCTGGTCGTTAACCTGGACTAAACTGCTCACTAATATTCTAGCCAGTCTAAAATATCCATTTTACTATCTCAGACGTCATTTGCTGGACCAGTCTAATAATTAGCCTGTCCAGCCTGGTAATAAGCAGGTCGAAGGTGGTCACTAGCTAGTCTAAACTAACCTAACCTGGTAATAAGCTGGTTTTAACTAGTCATTAACTAGTATAAACTAATGACTAGTTGGTCTAAGCTGGTCTAAACTGCTCACTACAGTCTAAACTTGTCTCTAGGCAGTCTAAATTAGTCATTAGTTGTCTTAGATGGTAATTTGCTGGTCTATTTTGATCATTACTTTTTTTCAGATGGCTGTTAGCAGGTCTTCGCTCATCTAAACTGTTCATTAACTGGTCTAAATTAATAATTAGTTGGTCTACACTGCTTAGTAATTGGTTTAACCTTGATAGGTCTAAACAAGTCTCTACCCAGTCTAAATTAACCATTAGCTATCTCAGATGGTCATTTGCTGGTCCAGCCTGGTAATAAGATGGTCCAAGGTGGCCACTAACTGGTCTAACCTAATCTGGTCATTAGCTGGTCTAAGGTGATCTTTAGCTCATCTAAGCTGGTCATTAATTGGTCTAAATTAGTAATTAGTTGGTCTAAACTGACTGTTTTCTGGTCTAAACTGCTCACTAACTGGTTTAACCTACACAGGTCTAAACAAGTCACTAACCAGTCTAAATTAGCTATTAGCTGGCTCAGATGGTAATTTGCTGATTGATTTAATCATTACTTGGTTTCAGATGGTAATTAGCTGGTGTAAGTCTTAAATAATTATAAACTGCTTGACTATGCTGGTCTTCAGCTGTCTAGCTAGTCATTAACTAAGGCTGGTCTAAGCTGTTCAGCGTGGTATAAGTTGATTCAGTCTGGTAATTATCTGGTCCAAGAACTGGTCATTAGCTGGTCTAAGGTGGTCATTATTTCTGCTGGTGTTGTGTCTATTTAACTTAACTTCCTTTTTCCCAGAATAATTTTTAGTCACTTCTCTTGTCTTGAATGCTGTTTTTATGTCGCCAGTGTCAACAGTGCTACAGATACACAACAAACCATCAAAGTCAATCTGAAATCTCAGTAGTCATCAGTTATTCTGACAGTAGGGTGGTCATATACACTACCTGCTCTTCATCAAAGAATAAAGCAGCACTGAGGGGCTTAATGACATTTGATGGCTAGCAGTCATATATAAAAAGAAAAAGAAAAATCTAAGGTGTCAGTGAGCAACAGGCCATTGAGGGTAGAGTTCCCTGGAGTCCTGTGTATTTCTGACAGAAAAAAAACAAAACACAATCAAAAATGTAATCAAGAATCTCTAGAGAAACAGACAGTTTACATTCTTCCAGCTTCCTCTGTTTTCTAGGTCCTCCCAGAATCACGTTTCAGGAAAACCCTGATTAGTGTTTTTCGTCTGTCTTTCTTTAATCAATTTCCTCCACCACACCCGTCTGCCTTTGAACGAGAGACTCGGCCTGTTACAGAAGAGACCTTACACATCCTACACACCCCCCAGCGGGTATACTTACAGTATATTACACATCCCGAACAAATCCCCCGACTGAAGGAAACCAGACTAATCCTTAACCAATAGGTCAGATTATAACCAAACAATGTTTTTGCTTTATTGGGGCATTTTGTCACAACATAGTGATTTGTAAACAAAATAAATTACTAAATTAATCACTGTATCTTTTGTTAATATGCTCAATTTTATATACAGAAATAATAAAAAGCCTTATTAAAATTCTTGACAAAAGTCTTTTAATATTATGAAATAGCAAGGTTAGGTTGTTGAATCATCAAATGGCCAAATCCCCCAAGATGCAATACTACATATTAATAATGATTTACAAATTACAAGAAATACAAACAAACAAACATATGGTTGAACATAAACTACTGTATATACTTTTTCGACAACAGCATATTTTTGGATGCATTATTGACAAAGCTGTTCTTTGCAACGACATGCTGGAATTGATTTCCTTCCTTTCTCACACTCAAAAACTCATTTTCAGAATTTTTTTTGTGGCTGGTCTGTTTATTTTAGACACAGCATGATCTTGATTAGTTACCCTGTTACCAAAGGAAAGCTTTTAAGATGTCATTTGCTTTTCAGCAGACAGCCGTACATTAGCCATTGTTTCAGAAGATGCCTGTCAGATTGGTTTTAAAACGATAAAGTCATCTTAATGTGGAGGAAAAGATGTTTGATGGAGCACAAGGAGTCCTCTTATACAACAACCTAATCTGATTTCTCCTGTCCAGGACAGTCAGATGTCTGTTCTTCTGTTCTTCACTATTTTTTTAGATTATTTTCTGGATAAACAGTAAAAATTTTTGAATTTCAGTGCGGGTCTTTCGGTTGGGTTCGGTAAGCATGTGTATACCCATACCGAATAAATCGTTTCAGTTTTTCAGGAAATTCAGCTCCTCTTTATTACTAGTGTTAACATGAAATAAACATGAATGAGCCCTCATATAAAGTAATTGCTCAATTAAAGTTTCAAATGTGGAAATATGTTGTAGGTAAGTTTGTTGTTTCTCCTGACCAGGGAAATAGTGGTGGCTGGAAGCCGAGTACGCACTGGAAGGGTGTCATGCCAGTGGAGGGTTTACGCAGCGAATTCTGTGTGTACTCGGCCCAAAGGAGGTAACGGCTCCATTCCCTTTGATCTTGGTAGCAGTACCCTGACGTGAGACTGACATTTATGTTCATTTGTTGACAGAAGGCGGCCCAGAGACGGGAAGTGGTGGCCTGGATGCCAGGGTGACCTGAGCTGGGTGTGTTGTGGACTTGGTGCATCACCCTGGTACATAGAGGTTCAGGTACGTATTCCTTGTCAGAAGGACAATAAGTTGATGTGTGCTCTTGTGCCTGGGCCTCGGTGATCTTGGCCATGACATCCCAGCGCACCGGTGCTACGATGAGAGCTGGAGAAATTATGCTTTCTGGTTCGGTAAAAAGGTAAGGGAGCTTCGAACTGCCGTGAGAGTGCGTCTGCTTTGCAGTTTTGTGACTTTTAAGTTAAAACAAGTGAAGAACAGATGAGACGTTTGGCCGATTGGATGTACTCCAAAATGCGGTGATCTGTTAGGACCAGGAAGGCCTGGTCTCCAGCAGCAGACCAACGAAGGACGAGTCATGGAGATGAGAGGTCTGGCCAACTGACTGAATCCTCGGATGAAGCAGCAGTAAAAGTTGGCAAAACCTAGAAATCTTTGCTGGTCCTTGATTGTTCGGGGTTTGGGCCAGTTGAGGACTGCATCTACCTTTTGCTCATCCATTGTCACACCCTCCACACTGATTATGTATCCCAGGTAAGAGATGCTGGTTTGGTGGAACTCACACTTTTGCAGTTTGGCATATAGCTGGTGCTGGATGAGCCTTTTCAGAACGGTTCGCACATGCTGCACATGAGAGGTGAAATCTTCAGAGTAAATGAGTATGTCATCGATATAAACGACTATGTGACGGTTCAGCATGTCTCTGAAGATGTTGTTCACAAGGGCCTGGAAGATGGACAGACTATTGGCTAGCCCAAAGGGCATCACCCGGTACTCATAGTGCCCAGTGGTCTCGGAAAAAGCAGTCTTCCATTCATCGCCTTCCTTGATGCGGACAAGGTTATAAGCACTCTTTAAATCAAATGGGTTGAGCCAACCTGCATGGGCTCTGATTGTGCGGTGCAGGCAAAGGCTGAAGCAGTGGTGAAGGCAGCTGAGCGTCTAGCATGATGTGAACAGAGCAGATTGTCGATCTGGATGGTAAGCTCCATATACTGTTCCAGTGATTTGCTGTTTCATTAAATTTATCAGGAAGTGAAATTCGAGCCTTACTGATTGGTGTGGTTACAGGTGACGGAGCTGCTGCTGCTGGGAGTGGCGTGAGTGCAGCGACAGCGGTGGTGAGTGTTTGCAGCGTTTGTGTGATTTTCTCAACTCTGCGGTTCACTTTCTCCAGCTGTTGATGGTGAATAGAGAGCTGGGTGGCTTGGCGTGTGAGTTTGGTAGCTATCTGATAGAAAGCCACTGGATCTTCATGTGGCAAAGTTTTCTGTGGTGACTGAGACTCAGAGGCAGACATGTTAAGATCCATATGCAGCTTTGTTAAACAGAGTGAAACAGGCAGAGTCAAATACCGGCA
Source organism: Enteromius viviparus (assembly GCA_032353835.1). Classification (NCBI taxonomy): domain Eukaryota; kingdom Metazoa; phylum Chordata; class Actinopteri; order Cypriniformes; family Cyprinidae; genus Enteromius; species Enteromius viviparus. Next base: position 3,492,271 of record JAUCNO010000002.1, on the reverse strand, counting down.
ATGGGTCGAGGTATCCAGCAAAGGTTGAATAAACAAAGAGGCAGTCCAATACTATACTTACTATACTATTACTATAATTTATTATATTATTAGCATTTTTATTTTTCAGTCCATCTCAGTGGATGCGCAGTGTAGCTGTATCTGACGCACCATAAACGTGCGGGTCGCCATCACTTTGTCTCATTCACGCAAAGAAAGATAAAGAGCAAGAGAGTCTTTCACAACATGCAGTACATGTAAACAATATTCTTTGTTGTATTTTCCTGTCAAAATGTTCCATTTAGAATTCCTCAGCTTTCAAGAACTGCCGGTTTCTCTGGCAGTGGGCGGGACTAATGCGCTAATGACAATCTTATTGGCTGGCGCTCACCTATTATTGTCCCTGTTTTGATTTTAGCAAATCAATTTGAGCGAACGCATACTACGTGATGAATATTCATAAACCCTGCAGCTTATAAATAGTGCGTTTTATATTGTTATTATTTGTAGAATTTGTAGTAGTTTTGTTCTCTTATAATTTTTTGCCCCTTTTTCTATATAAACATTAAATGATAAACAAGCACCACCACCAGTTAGTTTCATTAATTTAACATTTAATATTGGCTGCATCCAAGTTTGCCATTTCATTATTATTATTATTTTTTTTTAAGGAACGCAGTAGTGACTTTCCCTGGTAGTTAGATACTTGTTAGTTAATGTTATAACTCAGTTACTAACTCTGTTACTATTTGTGAGAAGTAACTAGTAACTTCTAAAGCAATGCTGCTAAAGCAATGGCATAAAACGCATCAGAGATGTTTCATGCTATCAGGAAAAATGTAAAATATTTTTGCTGCTTTTGAAACTGGTGGGAAAAGCACAATCTATGTAATTAATCAGAAACATTAACGTTAACGCTAACGTTATGTCAAGTAAACAGTGTGAAAAACCTGAAAGCCCAGCAGCAGGAATGAGGAATGTGCATGTGCATACAGAACAGCAGGTCTGTGCGATATCTTCACATCTGGAGGAGTTATCGGGTATATAAGTAAGTCAGAAGCGTGCGCTGAGAAGGATGAGCGAGTGAGAGTGTTGATGTAGTTGCGCTGGTTGAGTCTCTGCTGTAGGTTTTTAATCAGAGCAGGTCTGCTGTTATCTGCCCCACGCCCACAAGCTTAAAGGTCAGCGCTGACAGCTCAAGGTCCCCTTTATCTCCATTTTCTCACACACACACAGCCAGACCAAGGGCTTCACAGTCACTGTTTGGTGCTTCAGCAGTAATTACTCTCTACCTGGTTAAAACACCCTTCACAGGTGTTTGAATAGAAATAGAAATATGCACCAAGACCATTTATATTAGTTGCTTTGCACTTCACACTTTGTATTTTTATGAATTAAGATTAACAAAGATAAATAAATAGTGTAAAAAATGTAATAAATAATTAGTTCATTCATTAACTGTTTATAAATGACACCTTATTTTAAAGTCTTACCAATATATCTATATAGGAGTTTTTATCTAATACTTACTTTGTGTTTTATTTAGCTTTATTTCAATGAATTGAGATGATTTTTAGATTTAGAGAACAGCAGCACTAATGTGAACTGAAACACATCTCATATCGCATCACTTATTTTGTAGCTGACATCTATTACTCATCTTCTGTCTATTTTTGGCAATTTCAGGAAAAACGTCTGTTACAGAATTGATCCCTCTAAGAAACAAAAATGGCATCTCCATTATGTCTCTTCACATATGAAAGGGCAACATCTGAGAAATAAAGATTTCCTTTGGGAAATATTGATTCTGGTTCAATCTGGTTGCCTCCACCAATAAATGTGTAAGTTTGAGAGTGCATGAAATGATTTGTGCATGGCTTGAGCCGTTACATTTTTTTCTTCCTTTGATATAATTCTTAGTAATTGCAAGCAAATGCAAGGAATTTCCCGCAGGCAAACATCATTTCCTGCTGTTAATGGTTTTATATAGGTGATGATTGTTTCTCAAAATGAAAAAAAGCACGTTGACAAACTGTAGATACGTGCAAAGTGCAAAGTAATAGTAATGATTATGAAATAATGGGAAGCAAATGAGCACTTGAACGCCCCCAGACCTCCTCGCTCAGTCCAGATGCATGGAGCGAGATGTGCATGGCTAATGCTCGGTGACAGCCTACCTCTTCCTCCTCATTTCTCCCATTTTCTCATGAATCGGCAATGACCGGTTGAGCAGTTTAGTAACAGAGCTGTCACGGCGAGCCTCTGTAACCAGGAGATTTACATATCTAAAAGTATTTACGCGCTACTAAGCGAGGAGAAATAGAAACAACCCGCATGCATTTGTTTCATCATGTATTTGCATACGAGCCACGGAGTTATCAGTCCTCCCCGATGCTGTTTATGGAAAGGCAGGCCGACCCCCTTCACATTCGCTGAGGGCTTGACTTCAATCATCGCCACCGTGTAATAAATTTGGAACAGTCGCATGAAGACATCGCAAGATTAAAATGCATCTCTCTCCACATTTGGAGAATGTGTCTGTTGCTTTCTCTGTCTCGAATGGAGATGGGATGTTTACGCAGACGCCGCCTGATTTAGGCGTCTCGCATCTTTTGTTTGCTTCGGCCGCAGCCCTGTTGCCTGATTCATTATGGAATCTGCTGCTGGAAAGTAACCTGATGCGGTTGGAAACAAGCTTGGCTCTTTAATGTGTCTCCTAGAGACCTTGTGCTGTGTTATGGCTGGTTGTAATGTTTACAGGCTAAATCATTAAATAGGAATGAGGGAGGAAATGAAGGAGGGCAGTTCTATTGATCTTTTTTTTTTCAGACCTAATAATGTTTCAGGATCATTCACATTTACGATTATGTTTTATATATTATTTTTTATATTTAGATTTATTGCAACAACAACAACATTATTATTATTATTATTATTATTATTATATGTAATTAAATAGACATTTTACTCATTATATTATATTATATTATTTGCTATTATATTATAAATTGCAAATATTATTATTATTCCATTAATTTTATTTGTTTAATCATTTGAACTTTTCACCCATTTTTTTTAATATATTTTTATTTATTCTCAACTTTATTTATATTCATAAACTACAATTAAATAAAATGTTATTTAAAACAAAAATACAAAGCTTTTTAATTTTTTTTTTATTTTTAGCATTTCCCCAAACCCTTCAACATATATATTTACACTAATGAACTACTACAAATTATTGTAATAGTAATATAACTTATTTAATTATTCATTGAACAATGTTGTCTTTTTATGCTGTTGTTTTGATCATTTTATAAAAGCAATGCAAGCTTATTGCTTTAAAGAAATAGTTTACACAATATATTTATATATATATATATATATATATATATATATATATACTGTAGCCTATATATATATATATATATATAAAATTATATAATATAATTAAAAACATCATTCCATTAAAGACAAAAGCAGGCTGTCCAAGGGGATCTTTTTATACAATGGAAGTACTGTAGATCAGCCATATCACTTCCAAGTCAGGATTTTTAATATATAAAGACGTTGATATCAGCTCCTTCTTCTTACTTAAAGTAGCAAAGCTATCATATGCCTCCAGAATGTCATATGGACCCATTAGCTTTTTTCCTGGATCTTGACAGCCACGTTCACTGAAAGGAGCAATCAGACATTCTGCTAACCTTCTCCTTTTGTGTTCCACAGAAGAAAGAAAGCCATACAGCTACATACAGACAGACATCTCTTTTTTACACACGTCCCTTCATCTTCAGTGCTCTGGACTCCGTCCTGTTGCACATTCATTAAGAGTCTTGCGTTCAAAAGCCAGGATTTCCTCATACAGCGAGCAGAAAAAGAGGTCAAGAGCGTAGCAGTCGGAGTCGAACTGTTTTAAGCACGCAAAGACTCGTTCCATTTACTGGAGGAAGTCAAATGGTGCTTCAGTAGTGCTGCCACTAGTGCATAATCTGAGCTATTTCCGTGCAAGCCTCCCACGCATGAGAAATCCAAGGCATCCTCTCCGTTTAGTATTCCATGCATGCATTATGTAATGCTCTTTGTGGGAGGGGGATGGGGAGAAACGGATAAAGAGGAAAGGAGAGGAAGACACTCGTCCCATCACACGTGGACAGGGCTTGCACGTACCTCAGTGACTCACTGACAGCGGCTGTGCCCTCAAGACAAAACAACAGAGCTCCGCTCCTGCAATACACAGAGGTGCCAGAATATGTATGATTTACACCTCCTGTAGGTACGAGCACATGTGGGAAGACCGGCTGATGGTTATTGAATCTAGACGCGACTCCTTGTGGGAGGAAAGGTGCAATTTGCGCAAGTCAAAATCTTGTCTTCCCTTGGCGTGAGCTGTATTCATGCATGAGTGAGCATTAATTAGGTGCAACTAATCAGAGCCTGCCGAGCTAAACGTGTGCGTGTTTCTTCTCAGAGGACTGTTTTATACTCTCTGGTTGCTCTTCACATTGGTCCTGGATGTTTCTGAGAGTCAAACAAGACAACAGTTTAGAGTACAGAGCTATAAAAAATAAATGTGAGGTGCAGCTCAGATCAGAATGAGCTATGAACACTTCAAAAGTCTCTTTTGGTCTCAGTGCTGGCTAGAAGAAACAGTTATGGCAATAAAGAGACCTCGTTTGATTTCTTAATTTGTGTTTTTCTTACGTACATAGAAAAAAAGTAATCGCTCAGATGTTGCTCTTTTGTGGCTTTAGAGATTTGACGTTTTGAAATTACAGTTCTGTGTCTCCTGAAGTGCTCTAATTCTGTTTACTAATATGTCTCTCATTTAGTGTATTTGATGAACCTTTAAATCAGCTGTCTTTATTTATAGACTATATTTAAAAAAATGCTCAGAAGACTTGAGCAAAATCTCTATTTGATCTGTATTCAATATCAGTGCTGTCTAGAAAAAAATAATGGGGTATTAAAGAGACGTCATTTGAGTTTTCTTTTCTGCTAACATATATAAAAATGTAATTGCTCAGATGTTGCTCTTTGGTGGCTTATTTATGTTGTGTTGAGATAAATTCTGTCGCAAATGTGTCTCCTTTTAATAATGGATTAGTGCTGTCTAAGAAGATCTCAGTTATTGTATCCTATATGTTCAGATGAGAACATTAATGCTCAAACATTGCTCAAAAGCCTCTATTCGTTCCCCATTTAATCTCAATACTGTCTTGGAGAAACAAACAAGGTGTCTCATTTGTTTTTTTTCTTTCCTCATTGAGTATGTTTTTTAATTAAAATTTTCTGTTTTTCCTAAAATACAGTCACAAGTTGGCATCCCGAAAAGAGAAGAGTCTTAAAATGAATGGAAAGAGCAGTGAGAAATATTTGAGTTCATATTTGGCCCTTCGCTCTACTTGAAAGTAGAAACATATGTGTCTAGTCGTCATGATGAAAACCCCAGAACCTGGAAAGTTCAGCACAAACCCCATTTATGCTGTTTAGAAGAAGCAAGTGAGCGACTGATCATTTCCGGGCATGGGAATAAAAAAGGTAGTGAGTAAGATGCGAAGAAATTAACTTCATATATTTCCCCTTTACCTCTTGACTTCACTGCCTCGCGAGGGACTTCTGCATCGGAAGAGGGACTTTTTCAGCACAGTAGTCGGTTTAATTGAAATCGATTTTGTCTGTGACAAGGCAAAGCAGTGAGAATAAATAGCTCGGTGATGTGCAGAGCCCCAGATTTCTAATAGTGGCCCGTGTCAAATTCAAAGCTGGCTGTGATATCCTACAGGGAACCGGCTGTAGATGAGACGACACATCATGTGCAAGTTTCCCCTTCACCTTGACATCCAAAAACCAGCTCGGATGCCTCTGCAAATGCACTCGTCACATTTCAGCGGTGCTGGTGAACACCTTCCCAGGTCTTTGCTCAAATTACAAGCTTGTATTTCCTGTTTTCCTCCAGTTTCGATTTCTCACCTCGTCCTTTTTCCACACAGACAAGTGTGGGCATGCATTGCAGATTTCCTTTCTCGTGTCGAGGTTTTACAGTAACTCTTGTGTGTGGGAAGACAAGCGCTTGCTCTTTTTCTCTCTGTTTCTGTCTCTTTCCCCGATGTGGAAGTAACAAATAGCAGCATAAAATGGTTGTTCGGCAGCACCGCTGTCAATGTGTCATTGGCAATTGAATGGCCCGCAGTCGGCTTACCTATTAGTGCTCACCTCTAATTGAATTTGGCCAGGCCAATTGAAGCAACAGCTGTACTTTATTGAGTTGCTTTTGCTGGTGAATGTGTCGATCACATTTCCATCGCATTCGAGGAAGGGAAGCTTCTCGCATGCTTTAGAGCTGTGCTTTATGGTTGGCATTCAACTGCTAAAAACTGCTGCATTTTTCATGTCTTGCTTTTTGTATCAGACGGACATCTTTTCGACTCTAATACTGCGCTGCAAACAGAAAGCTTGATTGGTTTTTGTCTTTTTTCCAATTGCATGGAAAAGAAATGAGTGTTTCTTCCTTGCTTTCGAACAGCGTTGATGCATGTCATTAGTTTTGTTGTTGTCCAATTTTGCCTCGGCGTGTTTTTCAGTTTTAAAACTGAGGGTAAATCAAATGCAACAGAGGCGTGTTGAAACGCCCGGGTATCATTTAGCTGTCTCCATCTCGTTTACTCATAGGGCACATTAGCATAATCCTTCCCACTCTTTATTTATCTAGACACGCTTAGGAAAAAAAATAACTTTATCAAGCCAAAGAGCAGGGGATCACACTGTGAGAGCTTGAAGGTAATTTCATTAGCAGCACAAACACTGCAAGAAATAAAAATGCCCAACATTCGCACTTGCTGTTCAAACTGTTCCTCAACTGCCATTGGTCAACGAGTTATGGAGCCCCGCCCCCCAAACTCATACCATTGGACACTCCTTAAAGGCCCCACCCCAAAACAATACCATTAGACGCTGGTCGCGTGCTACCCTGCTAGAAGATCAAGTTTTAGCTATTTAGCTAGTAATTTTTTTTTTTTTTTTTTTTTCAATGATTTGTTGTTGATTTTATTAGAAACTCTTTAGAAAATTCCAGTCCAGTGGTGCTTCCAGCCTATGTATTATTATTAACTAAAGATGAAATAATGAAATTAATTATAATTAGATTAAAAATGTAAATATTGCAATATTTGTTGCATGGCAATAATTTAAATAAAATAATTTAAAGTACTTAAACTACTAAATCTAATGTAGATATAAATGGAAGCTAAGTACATTGACAAAACCACATAAAATGAGAAAATTAGGAAAACCTAGAAATAAAAATATAAAGCCATTTCAAAATAATCAATTCTAAAACAGTATGTAAATAATACAGGGAAAAAACACTTGTTGGGATCAAGGTGGTGACCAACACCAGTCTGATCACCGTAGTCAGGTCTTTTGTTGCTAGTATGCAACATGGTGAAGATAGCGTGTGTGAAGTATGACATGTGGGATAAATCGATCTTTCAGGACTCGAAGAGGCTTTAGCATTGGTGCTTCCATTGATTGGCCGTCTCGGGTGGGTCTTGACAGCCTTGCTTTGTAATCCTTTTGGGCATATATGCTTGGCTGTGAAATGAGATTAAGACACTGGTGTGTTTCACATGGGCACGTCGGATGAGCGCTCGCCAACATCTGCCTGGGATTGTCTCTGCGAATGATTTCACAGAACTGTAGCTTTGCTGTGACACAAAGGGCAGAGGCAATTTAGCCTTCTTTGTGTAGCCTGAGTGCTAATGCATGTCATTAAAATGCAATATTTTCCTGAAAGCCAGAGCTGCGCTCAGCAAGCACTTTTCATCTGTTCTGTTATTTAAGACAGTCGTGGTAGAATTTGTTGAGGTGTTTTACATTTACTTTATATTATTCTGTTTTTCCCCGGTGCATCAATACTAAGCAGTCTGGGTTGTTGCCAAGGCTTTTTGGAGGACGTTTTCGTACAGTTGCTAAGCGGTAATATTTTTATAAAATATATTAAATATTGTTTGGTTAACCACACATAAGAAAATAAGTATGCACCAAATATTGCAACTGTGGCCAGTACAGATAGGCCAATAATTCCTTTGTGTGCAGTTTAACCAAAAATTCAATTATTTTTTTGGTTATAGTTCTTTTAAAAGGGGTTTTCTTTCATTAGTATTTATTAGGATAATAGCCCATACTGGCTGATACGGCTTTGATATGTTATGCATCCCTCTTTATATTCATCAAGAAACCATTCTCTAGTGTTTTTACGCAACCATCATTCATTGAAAACAATTTCTTTGACTCCCATTGCAATAGATTGTGGTTATAGTCAGAGAACACAATGTTGCTGAGATACTAACAAATAGTCATTAGAGCATGAAACAAGTGATATATGCAGGAGTCATCAGTGCAGAAAGTGCATTTAGTATTGAACACTTCCAGTTCTATGCTTGCTAGATTACAGATTATGTGTGCTCATAAATGTGAGTCATTATTAATCAAGCGCTTGTTATGTGGCACATACAGATATGTTATTGTAATATATTGCATTCATTCTCGTTCCCAATGCCAGGGTGTTATATGTTGTAATGCGTGTCCAACTCTGTTCTGATGTTTATGGGTTCTTGTAATAATGGATCTGGCACTCAGTGATTGATGTGTGTTCTGACTATAGAGGGCACTGCAGACAGGGCTTTTTGTATTCGAGGAGTGCATGGGTACCTTTAGATCTCCTGCAAATTAGATGCCATTCAAGTCCTTCAGTGGTATTTAATGGTTAACATCTAAGCCTAATAATTATACTTCTCTTTCAGTATTTTTGATCGTTTGCTATTTTTTTGATAGAGATAGTAAAGCGATCACATCATATAATGGGGAGGTGAGGCTGTACAGTAACTTTTAGCAAATAAATGAAGCTTCGTTGGGCATAACAGACTTATTTCTAAAGTTGTTAGCGGTATTGAGTGAAATTACTACAAAAGAAATGAGTAGCAAATGTCATTTCATGTTGACTTTAATCTTTATCATGAAGATGCAAGAACTATAAAATCCACAGTTCAAGCTTCATTAGAGTGTACAGACTTTGGCAATGAAAAGTAGTTCAGTTCATTTCTATATTAGCAGGTGAATTGGAACGGACTGGATCTTGGATCCTGACTATGCTTTGGTTTTGTGTGTGTGTGTCTGATAAGAGCTGGTGTCAGTGGAGTGGAAGAGGCCGGTCTGGTGGTTCTGAACTCAACAGAGTGTAAAAGACCAGCATGTTGTTTTTTTAGAATGGACGGAGAGGACAGACAGAGTCCAGGTACGAGGGAAGAGAGCACAGAGAAGATGCTACAGCACTTCCACAAAGACACATACATTCTAAGACCAGAGTCAAGGTGTGATGTAATCATATTTAGGCATGATCGTGTTCGATCTTGATCGTTCACATAAACTTAATGAGTTCTAGGTGGTTGCTAGGTTATATATGGATGGTTGTTGGGACTGTTTTGGTGGATTGTGTGGTGATAGACCTTTTTCCCAACTTCCGCATTTTGCACCGGAAATACGCAATTGCTGTGTAAACGTATTTCCGCCCCGGTAT
>JAUCNO010000002.1:3469747-3481410 GCA_032353835.1 Enteromius viviparus | reverse complement strand
AATGTTCAGTGCTTTGCTACAATCTGTATTGTTAAAAGCGCTATATAAATAAAAGTGACTTGACTTGACTTGACTTCGGTCTCCATCCACGACTGCAGTGTCTTCGTGGAGGGGCTATGATGCGTGAACCCACTGCGTCTGATCATGCAATAAAAATTCGTCACAGCAGGACGTCTTGTGTTCTTTTTGACAAGCATTCAGCATGTTGTTACATCACATCTGGGAGACCATGTGGCCTCACTTACTCACTTGACAGGACCTATCACTGACTGGGGTTAGAGGCAGACCACCAGGCAATGACTTCTGCTCTCTCTCGTGACCCTGCTGCACATCACCTGGTCCAGATTATTGCTGAACAGGCCTGTATGAGCTGGTCTCCCCGCTGCGGATCATTTCTCAAAGCAAGTCTTGAGCAGAGGGGGTCCCATTGTTGCATGCTTCCTGCACGTCTTCTGCGGAGGGAAGAGGAAAGGGAGGTTTCTGCATGTTTGGCAGCCACTTGCAGGCTCAAAGAACATATATCATTGAATTAAATCTGGGTGTGTTACATCAGCACACTGAAATTTCGGCCAAAAAGCTGTTATGTGTCATTTACCTGCTACAGTATATGCACTGTATTAGGGTTGGTGACATGACGCTTGCTTTCTTTTCTGATACTTCATTCAAAATGCAATTACAAATGTAATGTCCATTTCTGGTGTGACCACCATTTGCCTCACGTAGTGCAACACATCTTCTTTGCATCAGAGTTGGTCCACTTCTCTTTAATGGTTGTGCAAATTTGCTGGATATTGGCAGAAACTGGAACACGTTGTCGTATACGCCGATCCAAAACTTCCCAAAACTGGGATGTTTTCAGCTTCCAGGAATTGTGTACAGATCCTTGCAACATGAGGATGTCTATTATCATGCTGAACATGAGGTGATGGTCGTGGGTGAATGCCACAACAATGGCCTCAGGATCTCATCTCTGTGCATTCACCTGTGCTCGTTGTCTTTAACATACGCCTGCCCATACCATAACCCCCACCGCCACCATGGGCCACACGATCCACAACACTGACATCCATAGACTATGTCTACCGTCTGCCCTGTACAGTGAAAACCTGGGATTCATCCTTGAAGAGAACACCTCTCCAAAGTGCTAGATGCCATTGACGCATTTGGCCACTCAAGTTGGTAACAACGACAAACTGCAGTCAGGACGATACCTGGATGAGGATGACAAGCATGAAGATGAGACACTTTATGACAGTTTGTGCAGAAATTCTTTGGTTATGCAAACTGGTTGTTGTAGCAGCTGTCCGGGCGGCTGGTCTCAGAAGATCTTGGAGGTGAAGATGCTGGATGTGGAGGTCCTGGGCTGCTGTGGTTACACCTGATCTGTGGTTGTGAGGCTGGGTGATATAACTACACATTTTAGAGTGGCCTTTTATTGTGGCCAGCCTAAGGCACACGTGTGCAATAATCATGCTGTCCAGTCAGCATCCGGATATGCCAAACCTGTGAGGTGGATTGGAAAAGAAAGTGCTGTGTTAATTTTGTTCAGTGTACATAATAAATATACACAGTACACACATATATTAAATTATGTAAACAAAAACTTTTATTTTGGATGTGATTAATCACCATCAATCATTTGACAGTTTTGCAGATGCAGTTAAAAGTTTATTGACAAAGTCAATTCAGTAAGAGTTTTTAGATGGTCAGCATAAGCTCAGTAAACAATCCCTTGGAGCCCAGCGTGAAGTTGGTTGGAGACAGCGAGCAGTAACACAGGGACTGCAGTGAGAGAACGGCTGGAGCCGAGTAATTCCAAACCTCACCGGAGGAATCGGACAGAGGAACTGGAACCCCAGGGAACCGAGACTCAAAGAGTAGAACTCCAAGCAATCGGACCGCAAGCAGAGGAACCGACGAAGACAAGACAGGTTAGCGGGACATAAATAGTGTTAGGTAACGAGCCGCAGCTGTAATCAATCTACCCATACACACACACACAGACACACACACACACACACACTAATCAGTCACACACAAAACAGGTAAGAATGAGATTGTGAACCCATGAACCGTGACAAATAGTTTACACTGTATAAAGTCAATAGATTAATCGTTAATGCAAAAGGGATAAGATCACCTGTTCATGTGTGGATGTTGGTCTGAACAGACACATTAACAGCCATTAAATCATTTACTGCACTGAATTTTTGGATTGAATATTAATTTTGACATGAACAAACCTTAACTGCAAGTATGCATGGTCAGTGATGCCATAAGGAGTTCTATAGCGCTATGTATTTATATGCCTTGTTCTACAATCTGTGTTCTCTGAGCAACATGTAGAAAATAATCTTAATAGTAACTTAAAATCGGGCTATGTCTGCAGTCTCCCCCTACAAACTAGTGCAACAGCCATAGTGTTCAAACCATAATGGACTTTACTTATTCAAGCCCACAATGCAACAACAGCTGGCTGCTAGAGAATAATAATGCCCTGGGACAGTTGTGGAAAATCAATTCCAGAGTTGCCAGGTCTGTTACAAAACCAGCCCAACTGGTAGTCAAAACTAGCTTGACTACAGCAAAAACATGGCCAAAACTAGCCCAATTGCATTCCAGGGGAAACTGCTGTCAAAATTGCGTTGAAATTCACTCCAAATTCATGTTCACGGAGGTCAAAACCTTCTTCCAGGGAGTTCCACCTTGGTCAAAATCAAATCCCGGGGGAGAGGGGTTTCTCTTTAACCCACTGAAAAAACAACCTGCGGCAGGAGTAAAACATGAGTCCAATTCCACAATAAAACCACAGACCACTGATGAATACCATCTCTTGACGATTGCATCCACAGTAACTCCCACACACTTAGAAAACAAGCTCTGTGACAATTAAAGCTTATGACTCTTAGGTGTTTTATTCATCATGATAACTCTTCAACTGTTCATTATGAAGGCTCATAAATACAATCACCACAAGTGAAAAACTAACTAGAGTACCCTCCATTAATATTGGCACCCTTGATAAATCTGAGCAAAGGTGGCTATGAAAATAAATAGATAAACTGTTTATCCTTTTGATCTTTGAAGAAAAACTATTGAAAATGGGGAGAAAAACTCATGATAAAGTAAATGTTTTTCTCCAATACATGTTGGCCACAATTATTGCTACGTCCTTTTCTCAAGATAGCAGCTCTGAGTTTTCTCCTGTAATGCCTGAAGAGTTTGGAGAACACCTGATAAGAGAAGAGAGCATTCCTTCATCCAGAATCACTCCAGAGCCTTCGGATTACCAGCTCCATGTTGGTTCTCCTCATTAGTTCTCCTCACTCAGGGTTCAGCTCAGAGGACTGGGACAGCCCTGGCAAAGGCTTCATTTTGTGCTCAGTGACTAATTCTTGTGTTTATTTAGATGTTTGTGTTTGTATTATTGTCCCGATGGAAGACCCAACCATGGCTCGTTTATAAGATTTCTAACAGAGTCAGTCAGTTTTTGATATCTCTTGGTATTTGATAGAATCCATGATGCTATGTGTCTAAACATGATGTCCAGGACCTCCAGCAGAAATATAGACCCACAGCATCAAAAACACAGCAGTATACTTCATTGACCCATCTTGAGTGATTGCTTCTAAAAAGCTCTTTTTTTAGTTCCATCTGATCATAGAAGACAGTCCAGTTTGTAGTTCCTGTCCTGTCTCTGAACATGCTGGAGATAGTTTGGAGATGTTTTTGGATGAGCGAGGAGAATTGTGCTGATGAAGGTTTTCTGACCCTAAAACTCAACTATTTTCTTCAATTCTCCAGCTGTGCTCCTCGAAGAGTCTTTAGCCGCTCAAACTCTACTCCTTGACTGTGAAAGCCACTAGTGTGTAGATTTTATGACGTGTAATGAATCCTACAGCTACTGAAGTCCCGTTTAACCACTTGCTAGCAAGTAAAAGCTAAAAACCACAAGCGGGTGTTAAATGTTCACTTAGCTTGTATGATGACTACTTTGTGTTATTATGACACTGACTGCGTTGTAATTGCTCACACTATTACTCACTTCCTGATTCTCTTTCATCACAGATAATGACCCCTGACTCAAGCTCTTCACATTGCGTCTGTGTTATGGTTGTTCTATCCAGCCTTGATGATTGTTCTCGCATGTTTTCTAAAGGCAAAGCAACAGGACAGAGCTTCCTCTAATTGTCCCGTCTTGAACTGATGACATCTGCAATGCTTTTGGCAAAAACAGCACGCCTGTGTCACTTGGTCTCATTTTACACACAGAATGAGCTTCTGGGAGCACATGGCATTGGCTGCTTAGCCTTGGTTTTGTTTATGAACGATGAGGAATGTGTCCTTGGCATTCTATAATAAAGTGATAGTTAATGCTGTTCATTTACAGTTTTACTTAGTTTTAGTTTTTTGTTTTTCTTGTTTTTTAATTTAAGTTAACTTGTGTAAAAATGCTTATCATTTAACTTCTATTAGCCTAACTAAATGAAATATCATTTGAAAACCTTTGCGTTTAAAGCAGATTTCTTGAAGTTGTATAAGTAATGGCAAAATGAATCTTTGGAAATGTAAACTGATATTTTCTACTGACACACTTCAGCAAATGAAACAACAGACCATTATTAGCTGCTGAAAATACTACTGAATTCAAGTTCAACTCAAGTGTATTTATATAGTGCTTTTTACGATACAAATTATTGCAAAGTAGCTTTACAGCAAATTAATTGTTTGATATGTCTATATATTCTACAACAGAAATGATTACTACTGTTGCAATAATTTTGGCTAGCGCTGTATTTATGTTAACAATGCTGCAGAAAGTTACTTTGAAAAGTAATGCATTACAATGTTGTGTTACTCCCTGAAAAAGTAACAAATTTCATTAGATACTTTTAATGAGAATTAATTTGTTATGCATTACTTTATCTCATCTGGACTGGGCTTGCATGCTTGGTTTTAATTCTTTTTTTTTTTTTAAGTAATATATTTGGGAAATGTTATGATGATGATACACCCTTTCAGAAAAACAACAAATAAAATGCTTATTACGGTTAAACTGTAAAGGTCATCAGCAGAGATGTTGGTTAATAAAATGGGATTAAATACATAAAGGATATTTGTGTTACTTTACATTTCATTATTGGCGATTTACCTACTTTTATTATTTTTTAAGGAATACAGACTGTTTCTCTGCACTGAAAGAGCTGTCGGTCAGTAAATAGGAAAAGAAAGTGAGCCTACTTGAAACTCAGATATTTTCCTTTTAATTAAATAGTGATGCCTTACTTTATTAGTTACTTGAAATAAATAATCTGATTAAGTAACTCGCGTTACTCTGAAACCGTATTAGCTGGGGAAGATGTCTTGCATTCTTAATGCAGGTTATTTTTGAATAAATTAATATGTTCGGATCATATTATGGTCCATTACTAAACATGTTATAGGGTCTTTGCACTGAAGGTTTTGTCTTTCAGCGTCTTCATAGCCTACATCTTCAAATGAGATTACATGGAGCTCACGTGATGCACTAGCACAGGGAAAAAGCTTTTTAAAGAGCTGTCCATCATCTGCATTTGCTGTTCCCTCTGCTCATAAATTAATAAAAAGCAGTTTCTGCTTCATGGAGTGATGTAACATGTGCCATTAGAGGCCTCTGTGTGTTATAAGCTCCGGAGGCGTGTCTGGGGGAAGAGCAGGGGTGTATAAAGCCACACTCAAGTAAAAGTACAGATATCTTACCAAAAAATGACTTTGGTAGAAGCTGATGTCAATATTTAAAATATTATTTTAGTAAAAGTCTTAAAGTATGGGTTTATTTATTGTACTCAAGTATAAAAGTATTTTTAAAAACTTTAACATAGGCTACTTAAGGCCAGTTAATTGTAAAAATACAATAAAATGCAGAATGGAGAAGAAGCGAATAGCAAGACTGTGTTCAGGTTAAGCACTTTCTTCCATGTTGTATTTTTGGGTAAGAATAAGAAGCACTTCCAAGGAATCTGTCCTTGAAAAAGCATCTATTTACACAGTTTTTTAGACCTGTAGCCAGGGGGGCTAAAGGTCCAGAATTTAAGTACTTTTTTTAAAAGTTTTTTTAAAAGCGTGTGCATGTTTAGCATCAAACCTTCCTCGCGCCATTATGGATAAATGTGACGAGACCAGGAAGGGCACCAAAATATTTATCCAAAACAAGGCCTGTATATAAACTCAATCAATAATAAATTTTAAATGGGTTCAGCATTCTGCAACAAATGTTTGTTCGAGTTTTCTAGACTATTTTAAGTGGTAAAGTAAGCAGGATACATCCTCCGCATGGCTTGGCTCGCGCGTGAAATGATAGTAAGGGGGCAGACGGTCCTGAGCTCAACAGCGCCCCCCTATATTCGACACTGTAAACCTGTGGTGACAAGTGGAACTGATTTCAGACTGCCCCGCTTAGTTTCACGTTCCTTTATCTCTCTCCAGACCAAGATATCAGTCAGCTTCATATATGTGTCTGCATCAGGTCAGGGACGAGCAGACATGTCTATTTTTTCTATGTGGAGTGTATCAAATTAATAAAGTATAAATCTTTTAGTTTAAACATGCTCAAAAGCCTTTTTATGGTTCTGTTGTGTTTATGTTGGTTCTGAGAATAGCCCTTTATTTATTTATGTAGGATATTTATTTATCAACTATTTTTTATAATATTCTAAATCAACATTAGAATAAATCCTACAAAAGGTTATTTTAAATATAAGTGCTAGGACCCAGAATCTGCCCCAGCTGAGTACAGGACGAGGATATGATAAATGAGAGCGCTGCACATTTCCGTGCACGAGCAAAGGTGCAAAGAAAGTCTTATCTTCAAACCCCAGACACTGATTTGTCAAACCTGAGATAGTAAAAGTTGTCTGAAATATAAAAACTCAAGTAAAGTACAGATACAGCCGAAAATACTTGAGCACTGTAATAAAGTATTAGTAGCTACTTGGTTAGAGTACGCTCTAGTGTAAGAGTGTCTCTGGAGTGAGGTAACGCTTCTGTCAGAGCAGCTCTCGCCGGATCATGGGTCGACTGTGAGGAAATACGGAGAAAGCGAATGTTTATTTCTCTTTTGAAGACCCGTTAATTGCTTTTTCTAACTTCCGTTATTGAAACGTTCCGTGTTTTCTTTGATGGGAGCAGCAGGGGCTAGAAACTGCGCAAAGAACACCGTAAAGGTTTCAGTGAGAGTTATTACAGTAATTATCATCGGTTTACGCGAGCGGCTTGCGTTTCACATTTTTCCACAGGCTCATTATCAGTTATGATAGACTCATTACTGTGTAAATGAGCACAGCTGAGCCGATTATGTTCTAGTAAACAACTATTCTCAGTGAAAAACTAAATTCAATTGAATAAATAAAATAAATAAGTTAAATAAGCTGTTTAGCTGGTGACCCTCTACCTTAAGATGACACTTTTATTTTATTTTAGTTTAAAACCGTATCCAATGCAGCAGGCCATAATTTCTCAGTGCAGAGAAAATGATAGCAAAACTCAAGGCAGTGTGATTTTAGTATTATTGTAGAATTTTAAAATATTTTGAATTCGAATTTAAAAAAGAAAAGGTTTTCAATTACATTTTTTTTCTAACTTTTATTTATTTTTGTTATTTTATATATATATACAGTATATATATATATTTTTTTTTTTGTCAGACAACATTTCTTTATTATATTTCATCTTTATTTCAATTAACAAAAATGATTTTGTTTTAGCTAACAATTAAAAAACTTTCTATAGATATTCAAATAACAAATATTTATATGTGAAATTTATTTCACATTTAAACAAACAATTTTATACATTTGTTTTTACATTTTATACATGCATGATTCATAAATACAATAAATGATCAAATGTGGATTAAAAGCATATGAAAATTAAATCAAATGAAGACATATTAAAAACTAAAAAAGTTTTAATGTGACTGATACAGCTTTGAGTAAACGTGTTAGTGTAGGAGAGAACTGTCATCTTCACAGAACTAAATCAGATACCTCATCCTCTTGGATAACACACAGATATGTTACCAAAATGGTCAGGGAGGCAAGGCATTTGGAAGCGACTGTTTATTCAAGACAGTGTTTACACAGAACATATTTCAATACCTTTTGGGGATAGTTCCTCATGAGGATGTGGAGATCATCCTCTCCTCTCAGTTGCACACAGATCAGATTAGACTGTACGAGCCCTCATCAGGACAGAATCCTGCTGTCCCCTGACTACAGAGCCAGCTAAACCTAACGCTCCAGAAGGCCTGTGCTTCCTCTGATCAGTCAGGAATCATCAGCTGGAAGTGAATAGTTCTCATGAAGCGCTGCAGAGCGTTACACTGACAGACTCAAGCTTTCTGCCCTCTGTGGGATCATTCCTGCTGTTTCTTCTTCAAACCTGAAACCAGTCTGCTTCTGCTGCTCTTAGCTGGTTTCTCTGGTCTACACAACGCTGGATTTTAGCTGCCCTGCCCTGTACTTCATATTTTATGTGATTATTTTCAGCTGCTCAGGTGTCAACGATGCAACAGCCGTGCTGTCAATTGATGTTCATTCGTTTATATAAATATAAATATAAATATAAATATAAATGTAAACTGAGAAGCTTTATTTGATTTGATATCAGCAGCTTAGCTGTAAGTGATGTGTTCCAGCTGTTACTTGACATACAGTGTTCCAGAGCCGCTGGTTTAGTCTGCCATCTAGTGGCCGCTGGTGTTTTTACACAGAAGACTGTTCATGCCACAAGACAAACAGCTTAAACTAATATTAACAGTGTACTTGTATTTGGTTTCAGGCTGTTTTGTCTCGGAGTCTCAGATCGTTTTAGGCTACTATCACATCAGAGTTTCATCAAAAATGGAAGGAAATTATTATTAGTAATCGATTAGTTTGGTCTGCAGTTGTAATCTGACACAATGACAATGCATGGGGAATTCTTCAGAATATCTTCTCTTTATATTTGTTTATAATTCACGGAAGAAAGTAACACCATGAGTGTGCATTAATGATGACAGCTCACTTTCAGTCAACATGAGATAATTATGTTCTCACTCTTTTCTGTGGATGTGATGAAATACATCAGGATGAAAGCTCTGAGAGCAGAAACAGATTAGATCCATTTATTCATCTCTTTCTGTGAGGATGAATTGGTCTGGTGAAGTGCAGAGCTCTTTCATTATTTGATCTCTAGAGCTAGAGAGGTGTCTGTTCTTGAGAGCTCAGTATAAAGCACACTAGATCTTTTCAATTCA
The DNA here is from genome assembly GCA_032353835.1 of Enteromius viviparus. Lineage (NCBI taxonomy): Eukaryota > Metazoa > Chordata > Actinopteri > Cypriniformes > Cyprinidae > Enteromius > Enteromius viviparus. Next base: position 3,472,136 of record JAUCNO010000002.1, on the reverse strand, counting down.
ACAACATTGAGTCTAATAGTCCAGAAATGGAGGAAATGATGTCTGATAGTACACAAAACGTACTGTATTTGTTCCTCAGCAACAGTGCATGCAAACCACTAAAGTAAGAAATAATAATTTGAAAAAAAATCAAAGAGAATGCGTCAAAGAAAGAAATGCATTTGTCTGATCTCTGATTAAATTACTTTGCAATCATTTTGATAATGATTTGCTTTATGATTTTCAGCATCTGTTATTGACGTGTGATGTTATTATGGGTTTATGTTTTCAATATTCATCGCACACTGCTTTAACAGTAATGAATGACTGCTCAAATGTGCCTTTAAAAAACTAACTTTTAAAAGAACTGGATTTATTCCTAATAAACTACGACAACACATTCCAGTCCTAACAAAAAACATGTCAAAATACCCCCTAAAGATTATTTAAAGCTATTTTTGTATTAAATGATAAAGTATTAGGACAACATTGCAAACTGCAGCTTTAAAAAGTATTCACCATAAAATGTACACATATAAACGATTAGGGCAACAATGACCCATAACATAAATATAGTCCTAACAAAACATTGCAATAATATAACAACACCAAGAAAACACAAAACCACACAAGACAACAAAACACCATCAAACAATAATAAAAAAACCAAAAAATCTTTCGTAAAATGATTTAAAAACCATAAAAGAATAGATAAGCAGTAAAACACAAATGGTTGATCACTGTTTCTGTCTCCTGCATCCACTTAGAGGTACTTTTCTTGTAGCGACACATTCACAAAATTAGCATTTTAATAAAACCCTCTGAAAGACGTGGATAATTACGGTTGAGGCTTGATATTTCTCACTCTGTTTTGTAACTTGAACATAAATAGGTAAGGGGCAAAGATGAAAGCTCTGAGAGCAAAAAGCAGAGATTTGATCCATTAATTCATCTCTTTCTGTGAGGATGAATTGGCCCGCTGAAGTGCAGAGCTCTTTCATTATTTGATCTGGAGCACAAAAGGTTGAGAGCCTGGACCAATGCTATAAAGCACCATCTTTTCAGTTCGCTCATGTGCTCAACAGCAGAGAAATGGGGAAATAGTAGATGCAGTGCTCTGATTATGCGAGGCATGATTCAGTTCTAAACAGGTCCTGCATTAGAGAGGTCCTTCACAGAGCGACACAGAACAAAACATCTGCTTCCCTTTCCTTCCCTCCTTGCTGAAGCACAAAACATCTGTAGGGCATACAGATCTGCAAATAATATAATGCCAGCCAATTCCACATGAAATAGAAAAACTGAACAGTCTGTTTTATTGACAATAATGAGAAAAAATTGTAATGTATTTATCAGATTATAATGGCACCTGAACAATACGTCATCAAAGTTTATAAAAAATATGACATCATATTTCAATAAATAAATAGAATAATTTAACAATGAAACTATATATAATACAACACAATACATGAACTTACACAATTCACAGATCAACTAAACAAATGACAAAAATCAGGCAAACAGGTTCATAAAATACAATAACAATTCATTTCAGATAAAAAATACATCTAATAGCAGAGCACTAATACTTTGTCAAACTCTAACCCGGCAGGAAAATCCAGAGATTATCAACTTTGTTGTATTTATAACATTATAAATAAATGTAATGTAACTTCTGAACACTTAAATGTGTCCTTGAAGAAAAAAAGTATTAATTTCTTTACAAAAAACACCTATTCCTAATCCAAAACCTCTGAATGGTATTATATGTGATTAGAACAACAGGAAACTGCTGCTGCGTACGATTTATGACGTGCTGACACAAATTCCAAATGGTTTTCAATGGTGGCTTATCGCATTCAGTGTAGGCAGACTTAGGGCCGGGTACACTTCACTTCTGTCTCATGCACAGTCGCAAAGTATACTCAATCATGAATTAGGGACGAGCTCGATACATGCGCAATGCCACCAATTAACCCTTCGCTAAGCCCCGCCCTCCTTAGTTACTTTTGCTAAGCCTGTCAAGCTTTTTTTTCTGCTAAGCTGATGATCAGAATCAGGTGCGCTAACAGAGAGACATGCAAAATATGCAGAGCAGTGTTTCCAACTTACAAGTAGGTAAATCCAGCTAGAAAAGTCGCTAGATTACGTCATACGTCAATTTGCATATTAATTACGTCAGTGAGTCATATTATATTGCTTCTCCATAGCCACATAATGTATTTTAATGCAGCCAAATTCTCAATATATCTGTTTTCATTGATATATTTAATGGTTTCTGTTGTCAGAAAATCTTGATATAGTGACTGAAATGCACCCCATTATTAGGACTACTAACTCTACTTTACAAGATGTTAATCTGGATTAATATCCTGATTTATAATCAAGCCGTTGTCTGATGAAATCA
>JAUCNO010000002.1:3419112-3445606 GCA_032353835.1 Enteromius viviparus | reverse complement strand
TTAGGTGTAGGGTCAGTGTAGGACAATACCACATACAGTCTGTACAGTAGAAACACCATTACACCTATGAAGAGAGAAAATGTGTGTGTCTTTTTAGTGTTTCTAACTATTATACAGTACATGTACTAAACAAAGTTCTGAACTTGTTGTTTTCCGCTTTTGTGTTTTAATTTGAATCTTGCTGCACGTCCTGGAGTTATCTCTGTTGTTTATGTCATTTATAATAACTACACCCTTTATGATGGAGGACCCATGCTGAAGACATCAGTTCCACTAATTACTTCAGATTAGCACAGTCTCTCCGACAATGATTATGTCCTGACCAAAGCTTATTAGGGAGCTTAATCATTAGAGGTCTGTTTAGGGCCTGATGACCCTCCATGTGCAGAGCAGGCATTTCTACAGTTTTTGGCAAAATACCAAAAAGATGACTCTTAGGTTCAAATAATTACATGCATTTAAATGAATACAACCAAAACAGAACACATATAAAATGACCAAATATGTGAAGATATGTATGCATTTAGGGACTATTGCTAAAGGGTTATTACTTTAGATCATGGACTTTTTTCAAATATGCATACCCTCAATGAATTGCTAGTATGGAGGCTGGGTATGCAACACAGACGTCCAGAAAGCAGAAAACAAGAAACGCAAGGAAATCGCCTCTAAACATGCATTTCCCATCAGTCACTTGCTTTGATTTTGAACTGACTGAAGACAATACGGGACAAAGCAGCTCCCCTCGGTCCAGCGTTAACAGGAAAACACACACACATGCCACAAACATTCCAGTCGTGGTTTAACAGATGAAGCACAAACAGAAATTCATTATACAGGTTTTATTCATAGAGTACTGCATAAAATCATCATACAGCAGTTTTCAGTTCAGTTTTTTCCCACAAGGTTACGTCATAAAAATACAAATTCACTGGCACACATTTCATTAGCTCACTCTCACACAGTATCTCATCTGTCGAAGCTGCCACCTTGTAATTGGACGTCCCTTTTCCCCGACAACATTTGTCAACAGCCATCTGTCTGTCTGAGCTCACCCCCCTCAAGTTTTTTTTTCACCCACCTCCCCCCGAAAGTCTTTAATCAAGCCACAACACTTCTCCTGGAGTAAGGCACCCATCCCTCCCTCCCCTATCTTGACGGTTTAGATAAGACCGACTGGCCACTGGGGTTCTTATCTCTGACCCTTACCAACAAGTGCTTACAGGACAAAATATAAACAAGCAACCGAGAAAAACAAGACGGCAAAGAGCTGTAAAACACAGTTTCAAAAGTCCATAAATTGCTCTTTTCATCTCCGTGCAAGTCCAAGAGAAAAGCTGAAAAGCCCTGGCTCGTTCTGCCCAGCTCGTCTGGAGCGGGTCTGCTCCGGTCTGCTCACGATCTGTTCCTCAGAAACAGAAGGCATTTTTCGCAGAGTACCAACATATAGACAGAGGAAGCCGGTTCCTCACGTTCCCACAGTCTGATACAAAAGTAGAGTCTGCTTGTGAAAGATCTAACGCCTCCTCACACCTTAGTAGCCAGCGACTGGGCCTCGGTCTTCTGTGAGGAGAGGGATGAGGCCGGACTGGCGTGAAGGGCTTTCTTCAGGTTGAGCAGGCAGAGGCACTGCGAGCGGAAGCGCAGGTCGAAGAAGGCGTAGAGGAGCGGGTTCAGGCAGCTGTTGACGTACGCCAGGCAGGTGGCGTAGGGATGAGCCAGAAGCAGCAGGTTCAGGAAGGTGCAGGAGTCAGGAGCCAGGTTCAGGTACGAGAGAGCATCCATGGTCTTCACCACGTGGAAGGGCATCCAGCAGGCGGCGAACACCACCACCAGCGTGGTGATGATCTTGAGCAGGCGGCGTTTGCGCTGGTCCTCCTTGCGCAGGCTGTTGAAGTGGCGCGTGACGGTGCAGCCGATGAAGCCGTAGCACACCATCATGGCCAGGAGCGGGATTAGAAAGCCCAGAGCGGTGGAGGAGATGCTGAGGCCGGCGATCCAGAAGGTCTCCTGGCCCGGTGTGCTCACCACCAGGCTGAAGTCCATGGCACAGGAGGTGCGGTTGGTCTCGGAGTCGTACACGGTGGTGCGGAACAGCAGCGTGGGGGCGGCCAGTATGCCTGAGAGGAGCCAGATGGTGGCCAGCGAGGCCCGCATGTGTCCTTGGGTCCGCAGCTGTGTGCTGGTCAGCGAGTGGACAATGGCCATGTAGCGGTCCAGGCTCAGGCAGGTGAGGCAGAAGACGCTGGCGTACATGTTGAGCAGCACCACGTAGCTGCTGATCTTGCAGAGGGCCACGCCGAAGGGCCAGTGGTAGCCCAGGGCGGTGTAGACGGCCCACAAAGGCAAGGTCACCACGAAGGTCAGGTCAGCGAGGGCCAGGTTTCCAATGTAGATATCTGCTGCTCTCCGTTTGGACTGGGCCCGCCAGACAGTGAAGATGACCACACCGTTCCCGGTGAGGCCCAGGATGAAGATGAGCATGTAAAGCACGGGAATCAGCGAATAGGACGGCTCCCACTCATCAAAATCACACATGGTGTTGTTTAGGGTCTCATCATAGTCGTCTTGGCTGTAGTCAGCGGTCATGTTGTCCATTTCTGTCAGCTGGTGATGTGTTCAGGTCAGAATGTGCCTTCAGCTGAAAGAGCTGTGGCTTTTAAACCCTCTGGATCTCGCACTCCCCGCCCCTCGCCCCTGACCACGCCCCCCGCGCGGGAGCCCCCGCCCCTGGAACCGAGCTCAGCGCTGCAGCTCCTCAGAGAAGCACAAATAACAAGCAAACACTAATCACTTGCAAAATAAACAGCACCTATCACATTTGCAAATATCCACTGCCGTAAATAAAGCTTCAAATAGAGAATACGAGGATTATCTTGATGAAGAGCTCAGCCTATTTTTTTCATTTGTTTATCTGGAATGATTTATTGATCGCGAATAAACTGTACACAGGAGGATATAGCTTTATATAGTAACCTGTTAGGCTCAATAAAACATGAAAAGTCTGGATCTGACATGTCAGGACCTGTGTTTTTGCCCTGTACGGATAAATCGATATTTTAATAGACGGACGCGAAGGTGTGAACAGCTGTCTATTAGCTGGACGATTCGAGCTGGCGCTCATTTCCATCCCAATGAGTTTAATATGCTGCACCCTCGGACTTGCCCGAGCAAGACCACATGTGTCCCAGGTAACCCGAAAATTGACGTGTCTTAAAGGTTTTAGTTTAAGAAAACAGTTTTCATGATGAAGATTTCGCGCCGCGGCACATGACTCACTGCGGGAGAACTACACGTCCCTTTACTTCACAAAATTGTTTCAAAAATAATAAACGTTACGAAAGACACAGTGCACTGACAGAGTGTCAAATAATCAAGCTAATGTAGACAGAATAACATACTGAGAGTAACTTATTCTGTGCTGAACAAACCTTTCAGATTTTAAATAGTGAATAAATAAATACCTCATAATTCTTTGATACCTATATAGTCCTAATTGTTTTATAGAATTAATAACATCAAAATCAAGTCTTTAACTACATATATTAAATATTTAAAGGTTATGCAATTTATCTATCTATCTATTTATTTATATATTTGTAAAATAAATAAATATTGCATTTTTTAGTAGCCTGTTGGTGTTTGTCTTCATCAAAGACATTTTAAATTTTTTTTTTAAGTCACAGTGCATATTATTTGTAAATGGTAAGTTCCTTCATCTTTCACACGGACACAAAAACATTTTCTCAGCTTTTATGCATGTAACATCGCCATGGAGCTCTAAAAGTTCCCAGTTCCAGAAAATCAGGTTGATAACTGCTACACAATCTAAAATAGCATCCCACCCACTTCAAGTCATGATGCAAGATGCAGTGCAAATATAACATGCCTTACGACTGCATCATTTACAAGTAGCCTGTTGCATGAAAACTAAACGGTGTTTGCAAAAAAAACACTGCAGGGGAATAATGATTGAAATTTCTATTCAGAGAGCAGCGAGAGAGAGAGATGAAGTAATGCTGGCTGTGAATCCAGCAGTAAACGGCAGCAGTGTGAGTCTCAGAGTGAAGAAGCAGACGGGACCTTTCACTCGGCACCCTTCCTCGTCTCTCAGCGATGAGGCGTCAGTGGCGCCGAGGACCTGACCCGCTCAGACACAACTATCCCTCCCTGACCCTGTCCTACACACACACACACACACACTGGCCAGGAGGCTGTGACATCATTAAAACGACTCAACAGGGCTGATGGTTGCTGGATTTGGAAATCTCCGAACCTCCCTTTAAACATGGTGCATGAGCTCTTTTTGGTAGCTTTGGGCAGGAATTACATTTAGGTTCAATGCACCAGACTCCAAGTAAAGGCTCTGAAGGGGTGTTTCTGGTAAAACAGTCATTTCTGCTTCCTTTCAGTGAAGTTCCTAAAAGTGAAGAACATCTTTTGTGTAATGTTTTTACTCTTAAGAGCCTATTTTGATTTATTTTTTATTGAAAAGAGCAGTAGTGTTATCTTAAACACACACACACACACACACACACACAGAGGTGGCACTGGACTTATCTCTCCTTGATTTTAACAGGATAGATATGATAATGGGACAAATGGTATAGATAGATATGCAAATGCCTGACAAAACCAATTGGGGGTCCGACAACTGCCAAACTGTTTATTCCTCAGCAATTAAATTTATTTCCGTAAGTCTCCAGTGTGCTCCGTCCAGAATAAAGTATCTTATATCTGTTTCTAAATGTTAAACGATGGGACTGCTTTAGGATCTGTGCTTCACATGTGACAGAGTTTGATGTGGTCTTTGCATGAACAACCCATAGATGGAATGAATGGCAAGCGCAGTGTTAGACCACACACACACACACACACACACACACGAGTGACAGAGCTCTCGGAGCAGCTGGATTCAGTGTCTTTGATCCGCTGCTCCTAACCTTGGCCGTGGATAATAAGTGGCTGTGTTTTAGGAAGTTAGCGGACTCGGTGTGTGCTGTAAATGAGCCGCTGAATGTGTGTGAGGCATGTGTGTGTGAGAGCTGCTCTGGTTTAGGTGTGTATGTATACTGTATGTTTTAGACAACTGAGAAAACACACAGACCTCCTGACAGAACACAACAATTGTGCTTATTTACTCTTCAGCCAAATTAAATCTTGACAAAACAGCAGTTGTTGGCCATTAACAATTATAGAATAGGGTTGTTTTTCCTTCAATCAGTTTGTTTAAAGGAGGGAAGAAATTGATAGAAACATGGTGCAGTTTTATTTTATTTCTGCATACTATATAAAAAACTTCATAACATATTTTGTAAGTAATAACCTTAAAGTTACACAATTTGTACTAAAATAAATAGATAAAAACACACAAAAAATAAGTACTTCACAAAGCATTCGGTTTTGTGACACTTTTCTTTTTTTCAGCTAAAAATATTAAAACGCCTTCAAAAGTTAGTTTGATAGTGTTATAAATCCATTTCTGAGACTTTTCTTTGTTAAACCAATATTTCACTTCTCATTTAGTTAGTTAATTAGTTTCGTTACCTAAGTTGTATTTAATATACAGTTACCCCACACTGGAAAAATAATAATAATTCACAAATAATTATAAATAGATTGAAAGTAAATTGAATTATATATGAAAGCTTGAAAAAAAACTGAAAAATGTTCTTACTCCAATACTCTTTGATTTACAAAAATATATATATATACAACTTTATAACTCTATACTGTAGTTATATACTATAACTATGTAACAAACATGATAAAATACTGTATGGGTGCCACCAGCAACAGTGTAAATAACTAAATGCCACTATAATTTAGTGAATATGGAGAAACTTCTAGCAATTATTCTAGGCTACGTAACTTGTCTTTAAAGAAATACAATCCTTCCGTCTCTAAAAGACAGGGTGGAAGCAGTTTGACAACGTGCTGTAAGTGTTGGTGATCTCTTGTGTCTCTGGTCATGTGACAGCTGTCTCTCAGGTGCAGCATCACACCAACACCAGGCTTAATTGATTTACCTGTTGATTCTGAATCTTCCATGTGGAGTGATACCTCATTGAGGCATTTGTAAATGCATGAGCTCGTCCTCTTCACATGGAAAGGTGTGTCAGGGTTTTACGGCACCCACTCGAGCTTCATTGACCCGTCCTAACATGAGCATCCCGCTCATTGACACCCAGTCGCCGAGCACCAGGGACGGGACAATGAACGAGTTCACACCTCAGAGCCGTCTTCAGCACACTTACCTTCTGCCTGGCAGCGTATTGAAGGTGTGGATGTTTGCTTTAAATAGGTTTCAGCTACAGTTTCTGCTCAGAAGCTGAAATGCATGGAAATGCGATTAGCAAGAGCCCGGGACGGTTTGAAAACAGGGTCACGGGATCAACAGCCTCCGTACGCTCTTCCTGGAGACAGCAAGGAAGCTAATTATACGGCCAAACATCCCTGGTTACTCAAAGCCCCTTCCTGTCCCTCCTGTCCTGCCTTGACCCAAAACAACAATCAAACAAGACACTTGGTCCACATCTGATCTCTGTCACAGAATAAAGTCTTCTGATGAGATACATGGGAAGTTATTTTAAAATCACAATGACATGATTCATGTTTATGTACTACAGAACAACAGTCACACTTGCAATCTGTGAGCTGCAGGATTGCTAGGATCAGGGCTATATGCTTCTGTTGAAGCCATCGGCCCACATTATTTCAATTTATTTTTATATAATAATTGTGTGTAACAGCAGCAACCCTGAAAAACTACATTACCCATGATTCTGCAGAAAAATCTCCACCAATCAGAGAACTGCAGCACGCAAATCACAGTAGCCCCGCCTACTGCCATCAAGCATTGCAAATGGCAATTTAAATAGGCGTTTGCGTATATATGTTTATCATAAATCTCTTGTACCTTTGTCTGATTTTTAAATACTTTGTGTGTATTGTTGTGGTTCACTTCACATCTGGTTGATTTGATTAAAACAAATATATAAGCTCCTGTGAACAATGTTGGTAAGCAGTTGATGATAGATAGCCTTATTACTATTACTATGGAAGTCTACTGTTAAAAGTTGAAGTCATTCACTAACAACCAGACATCTGAGGGTCAGTGTTGACCTGATTACTTTAGTAACCAGTAAACTAAAGCATTACTACTCAATTTACAATCACATAGCAAAGCTTTATCAGTTTACCTTCTGTGTGAACGAACCTTTACTGTTCCCCAAAACATTACTTTTTTCTTTTATTTGCTCAAAATAAAGCAAGCCCAGCGTGTAATGCATTATTTCAGAAGTTAATTAACTGACTACTGAGTCTTCTTTAGAGACCCTGCTGGAAAAACAACACTATCACAACATCTGTAATGTTTTATTGTTATTGGTTTTAATGGAAACTGTAATGGAGCCTTAAAACCACTAAACTCTAATATGAGCCAAAACACACCACAGAAAACCGTTTCAGCGGTGGTAACGGTAAAAGCTGATGGAGTGTAGTGGTATTTGTTGTGGAAACCATTACAAATTAAGCTTCTATTGTTTTTTTTTTGAGCTGGGGAGTTAATGTGGTTCAGTATTTTCTCTCCATTTGTGTGTTTTATCTGGTGAGAGATTCCTCACCGTGCTTGGGATCCAAAACCTAGATAAGCATTTGCCCCGCCGCCCTGCGAGTCTGTATTTAACGACCTGTTGAAATGCTCGGATGCTAATCAGGCAGACGTAGCACCGACGTGTTTCAGCTTCCGCACGAGACGCTGGTCTTCTGTCCGCATGTCTCCCAGCGGTGCTGAGTTACAGAGCAGTCAGGACACGCTATAGTCCGGCCCAATTAAACCAGCTGAAAGATGAGATCCGCACGGAGGCCGCTGGAGCTGTTAGCGGCTAGAGGCTAGCTGTGTTTACATAACTCTGTCTTATCTGCTGCCCCCAGAGAGCAGCGGTGTCACGGATCTCTGGAGAAGGCCGAGGGTCTTTTGTCCCTGCGGTGTATCTCCGTGGATTGGTTTCCTCCTCTTCTTATGTTGTTTTTTATTGCTCCGTGTGCAAAAACGCAGCGCCACATTGAAGCGTAGGAAGCTAGCACTCAACACTTGAGCTTTGATTTGTTTTAAAATTAGACATATGGATTGAAGTGCGTCCAAACGTGTGGCGTCTCAGTTTTTTTACACTCAGAGACCAAACCCAGCTTTGACCGGAAGATGCATCTGGAGTAGCTCATGTGTGGCCGGCTGCTAACGCCTGGCCCGAGTCTCTGAGACTCCTAACAGAGCTGTTTGACCTGAGAAATGACTCTTTATTACTCTTTTGTCATGGCCATTGTTTGGAAGAGGAAAGGTTGCTTCTGATGTAAATATCAGGAGGGATGTCCTCATCTATTGTTGCTACGCTAAATTTGAGTCCCATGATGTGCCAGTAATTATTTACCATTATAGTATATTTGCTTTTTATTAAATTTTCTAAATAAATTAACATTTTTATTTGACAAGCATGCATTAAACTGACACATTTGATTCCTATTGTACTGAACTCTTTGATTGAACCTGGGAAAATTTAAAAAAATTTAAATTTAGGGTTTACACAAAAAAGAAAGAAAGAAAAAACATAAGTAATAATAATAGCAGCAAATCTGCATATTAAAATGATTTCTGAAGGATCGGGAGTTTGCTTCTTCATCAGAACAGACTAAAGCATCCCATCAGTGTCTCAGCGATGGATGCTCTGAAGTGAATGGGTGCCGTCAGAACGAGAGTCCAAACAGATGATAAAAGCAGCATGATAATAATAATCCACAAATAACAAGATAATAAACCAGTGCATCAGTTAAATCAAGTCCCTTTTATTTCTATAGCGCTTGTGTGGGAACTGTTAACATCTCGTGAAATAAAAAGCTCAACTGTGATAATAATGTTGCTTTCTCCACTGAAAAAGTCATCTTGTCTGAATGATGAGCAAATCAAGAAGCATGTATACAGAAAAAAACTCAGCTCTTAACAAATATATTACAATTCAGTAAGAAAAAAAGAGATTGTTTAAATAGCAATATTTTTTCAAATAAACCTTTGTAATGTAAATAATTTAGGAGTGAACGAAATATTTCTATACCAACCAAATCGACCCAGTCTCACAGCAGTTCCTACATCTTTCACGAGGTGCCTCGTACGAATGCATAGGTCTGTCATGAGACCGTTGACCAAATATTTATAGAGTCTTGTTCTAGTACTTGTATCATTGCTCTTTTGTTGATTTTGATTGCTTCTATAGTAGATACATGCGTCTATACTAAATGTTAATGATCACGTTCAGATCATCTGATATTTACAGTTTGAATGAAAGTTTGATGTGTTTCTGGACTCAGGACACACACAGCACACAGACGCCAGGCCCTGAAAGAGCTCTTGTTTGTACGAGATACTTGGGCACACAGAAACAGAGGCACAGATTTCCACAGCAGTGTCTTCATTTAGATCACAATGGCTCCCCAGACACTCCTGAGAGGTTTCTCTGGGATCTGGGCTGTCAGGATGTGTGGGGTTGTGTTGGCTCAGATTATTGATAACGCTCTTCCTGAAGCTGTACACGCGGAGGGACACTGGACCAGCTGGATTCTACTTCAATAGAGTATGGTTTCAACTTTATTTTTTTTATTAGAATGTTGTTTTAGTTGTTTATTTTTCTTGGATTCATTTTCTGTCACTGAGCTCATTGCACTGCATTATGGGATTGGCCTCTTTGTAAAGGATTGAGTATTGGGCTAAAAGGCTTTCTTTGGAACATCATAAAGGCCTTAAAACGTCTCCTTTAAATAAACAGAACAGATATAGTTCTGTCCCCTCGAGTAGTTCCAAACCTGTTTGAATAGTTTTGTTCACCATTGACTTCCATAGTAGGCAAAAACAATAGAGCCTGGTTACACACTTTCTTCAGAATATCTTCCTTTGTGTTCAGCAGAACAAAGAAATTCACACAGGTTTAGAACTACTTGAGGATCAGTAAATGATGACAGAATTTCATTTTTGAGTCAACTATTCCTTACAGATTTGGAGAAATGTGGATGCTCTGCAGTGAATGGGTGCCGTCAGAATGAGAGTCCAAACAACTGATAAAGGCATCACAGTAATCCACACACTCCAGTCCAGCAGTCAATCTCTTGAGATGTGAGAAGCTTTGTGTGTTTGGACTCTCATTCTGACGGCACCCATTCACTACAGAGCATCCCTTGCTGAGGAAATGATGTTCTGATTCATTTAATATCAACTGACAGCATAAGTGGCATAACAATTACCGCAAAATCTGTTCATGCCTAGTTTTCTTTCTTTAAAAACAAAATCAAGTTAATGCAAGGCACAATAGAAGTGAAGGGGGACAATTTTTGGAGGAGAAAAAAGGAAACGAGGATTTAAAAGTCTGGAAGCTCTTACATTAGTTTACTCTAGTACTAGTTTACAAATTTCAACTGTTGAGTCTGTCTAACATGGGATTAAAAGTCACACAGAAAAGGTATAAACAATCCTTCCACACTAAAGTCATATTGTTCACATCTTGTTGCTATAGAAACAGAGCCTTGTTTACAAACGGTCCCATCTACTTCCAATCTGTGCCAAAAATGTTTGCTTTTTTTTTTTTTTTTTTTTTTTACAAATACTGCAGACTGAGCTAAACTTTATTTGAATTGCAGATAAATGATGGCACTATCTTTTTTTATGTGCAGAATAATAATTTATGGATTTGATCAGAAGCAATGCTTCCTGGACCACAATATACATAATAATAACAACTCTTACATAATATATCTTACAGATGCTGCCCGACTCTCTCATGAGCCTCTCTCATTTGCTAAAAGCCATGAATAGACGTTCAGATCAGCTTTAATCGATCTCTGCTAAAGTAAATGCTAATGGTACTGCATGTGTTCTTGCACATATGCCATGAAGCATCAAACGCTTCACATGATGAGGTGCGGGCCACAGCAGCTGAACACAATAAACCATTGTCCGCAAAAATCAGACTCTTGCTTGCCATATGCTTTTGTAATCAATCTACACCAAAATGTGCTCTTAAGTGGCTGCCCATTGTGCACAACATCATGTCTACTCATCCATCCTACTCACTGTCACACACACACACACACACACACACACGGATGACATCATGGCCTCATTAGGACCCATTGTTCACTTCCAAACTCTAGAGGCACACAGAGCTTGCAAGGTCTTCACTTTTCAAAGGGATTTTCCATTTATAAGACGCTCCTAAGAAACAATCAAAGGTGTAACTCACCCAGAAATAAAAATCATGTCATCATTCACTCACCTTCAGGTTTATTTGTGGAACAAATTGAACAAGTATAAAGATTTTTTTTATCATGTGAATGTGAAGAATTTCAAAACTACATGAGAGAGATGAATATGAATCTATGATAGTATTTGGAGATGTGGGCAGGGTTTAAACTGACGGTCTCCCATCAGAGAGAAGATCAAGATTTTGATTAAAAATTATTATATACATGGACGAATCAATTTAATTAAGGGGTCATATGACGCAGGTTTTCCTTTCTCTTTGGAGTGTTATGATCTGTTAGTGCAGAGATAAGATCCCTGAAGCAAAGATTAAAGATTCAAAACCAAACAGATATTCTTTATAAAAGTTATGACTTGTCCACACTCCTCTAAAACCACTCGTTTAAACACGCCTCCACTTCTCTCCGTCACAGAGTGGGGTTATCTTCAAACACCACCCGAATACTTCCTCAAAGAAAGAAGGCGGAGCTATTATTCTGTCTGTAGTGTTGCTGCAGGCGCCATGTTCTGGAGACGCTGTGTGTCGTTGTGAAAGTGAAAGTACTTTGTTTGTGCTTCCAAAAGAGACACAACTAGAAATCAGTGTTAAGTTGTGTTTCCCACACTGTTCCAGAACAGCTGAACACAAATATTGAGTGTGTTCAGAACATGTACGGAGGACTGATTCCTGAGCCTGACAGAGCAGTCTATGCTGGCTGTGCACAGAGACTAGTCTGGTGCTTCTGACTCACAACCTTTTAAGTTATGTTTTCTTATTAAAGAAACCTACTACTTACTACAAACGTGAGTTTTGAGCAGTGAAGGGTAGTGCTTGTTCTTTGTCGTTTCTCTGAAAACAAAGGCAGACGTGGTGTTATGTTTACAAGGTGCAATGCATTTGGTTCAACTGTTCTGAAATATATATAATATAGAAAACATGGCCTAAGGCTTTAGTTTTTTCTTTAGTTTTTTTTTTTAAGAAATGCAGATTGTTTTGCTGAGCTGCAACTGCTGAATTAAAGTGACAGCATTTGAATGACATAGAATTGTAGTCATTTTACAATAAATAGATATAATAAAAATCTACTGTGCTTCACATGTGTTTTGGCTAGCTTTAAAACAAAGAAAAGTGCACTTTTACATAAATATATGCACTTGTCCTGTGGAGGTATGCAAAGCAAGACCCGCGGCACTCTTTGTAATAAAGATTTAAACGTAAAAGGCATGAGAGCCGACTGTTTCTGTTTGTGGTAAGTTTTAATAAAATACTGTGAAACCCTAACACAAGAAAAATAGGCTATATGCTGTGTTTAAATGCGTTTCCACGTGCTTGAGCAACGTAATATACAAATCTGTGGCCAAATGCATTTAATACGTCATTTATATTTGGCTAGGATAAATGTAGGCTAATGGATAAATGTTGTGTTTATGGTAAACCACCATCAGATGCGGACTGCAAACGCATCCTGTGTGAAAGCACAAGGAGTCTGTGCTGCTTCTGCACTTCATATGTAACGTGTACGCCCTGCAGACAGAGTATGTGTGAAACAGGCGTAAGACTAGGAGAACTAAACAACACTTCTACTAATCAGCCTGTAATTAAACTGCTTTCTATGGAAGCTTATTTGTGATATGGAAGAGCCTAAAAGTGATGTTTTGTTAATCCAGCAGCTTTGAATTGTTCGTCTTGCATATACAAGTTAATTCTGACTTTTTTTCCCCACAATTGCAAGTTTAAATGCATCCATTATTACTTTTTCCATTCAGTTAGTAGTTCATATCTTGTATTCTTTATTTTATCTCACAATTTGCACTTCTCAGTAATGTGAGTTTAGATCTCACAAGTATAACTTTGTTTATCGCTATTCTGACTCCTCTCTCGTAGCTGGGAGCGGCGCGTGGACCCAATGGGCCGCGTGTATTTTGTGGACCACATTAGCAGAACCACCACGTGGCAGCGGCCCACGATGGAGACGGTGCGAAACTACGAGCAATGGCAGCACCAGCGCAGTCAGCTGCAGGGAGCCATGCAGCAGTTCAACCAAAGATTTATCATTGGGGTGAGGACATTAAACGCATACGTTTATCTTCATATCTTAACATATATACACACAGTTAAACAGTGTTCTGCTGTAGTTGCAGGATCAGGCTACAGCCACCCAGAACAAGGAGTTTGACCCGCTGGGACCTCTGCCACACGGATGGGGTGAGAGAGAGCCACAAACTTTCCTTTCATTTCCTGGAAAAACTGCTGTAAAACTGTACCCTCTTCTGTAATATGCTGGACTAGCTGCTACTTTTTATTGTTCTGGTAACCTTATTATCTGCACCTGCGAAGCAGCACTAAATATAGCCGCTACATCCTTCAGTGTCCCAATTTAACAAATGAGAAGCGCTTGCACCGCGTAAACCAGCTGGTGAAAATAGCTCAAACGTTGAATATAGCTCTGAGTGAAAGTTTGCAAAAGGCTTAATCACATCTTGGCTCCTTATTTCTCACTTTCCTCCTGGTGTCTCCTTCTGTCTCTCTCTTAGAGAAGAGAACGGACAGTAATGGCAGAGTTTACTTCGTTCAGCACACAACCAGAACGACGCAGTGGGAGGACCCCCGCACACAAGGGTCAGATCCAAGGGTCTTTTTCCTCTAAAATGACAATTTACAGAGAGACACAATAAAGCAGTTGCACATTTATGACCTTAAATCAGTTCACTTTCAGGCTTTTCTTGCTGTTCTATAGATGTTGATATCTGCACTGTACATAAAAAACTAAATTGTTACAATTAAAAAAATCTAAAAACTTTTAACAATTACCGGAAATAAATTTGTAATTCAGTATTTTTTTAAATAACAAATTATTTCCCAGTTTATTTGATGATTTTTCATAAACTGATGCCTATTGCTCATGGCTCTGTTTCTGTGTTGTACAGTTTGCTAAATGATAAGCCGCTGCCGGAAGGTTGGGAGATGAGGTTCACGGTCGATGGCATCCCTTACTTCGTAGATCACAACCGCAGAACCACCACTTACATCGACCCACGGACTGGAAAATCCTCTCTGTAAGTGCAGACAACCCCCCACACGCTTAGAGAAGACGGTCTTTACCCAGACATGCCTAGATAATACAGTTCTGCCAGGTTTCCCAGCACTGCATTATAGGGATGTAACGGTATTGTAAACACCGTCGTACCGCGCTAGCAAATTTTTTAGACTATATCAGGAAAAAGACATCAGCGCAGAGAAAGAAAAAAGAGTGATGTTAGTAGACCAATCTGTAGAGTAGTGTTTATTGCCGTACACATTTGACTTAACATTGCAGTTTCCATGGCGTAAAATGTATAATATAAAAACATCGAGGCAATATAATTATCGTTTCACTGAATAACACTGTACATACAATACAATGGGGCACCAAAGGCCCAATAATTGCTGTTTCTTCATTCACAGGACGATCCTATCTTTTTTTAATATTCACCAAAGATTTAAATCAAATATCCACTTAATTTGTTATAATTTATTTTTTGTAATAGAAATGCTACAGCCTATATAATTTCTTAAAGAAGAATAATGGCTGATGTGTGTGCCAGTGATATGTTCAGTGTTCAGAGAAATTTTTTAATAAACACTTCTGGCACTTTTTTCGAGTCTCTTCATTAGTTTTGTTTTTCCTGTAAATAATTCAATAATTATGATACCGTGCCATTCATACCGAGGTATTACGATACCGTTACATCCCTACTGCATTATGATGTCAGGAGCGGTTCACTCAGGCATTATGATTTTAGCAGCAGTTTATTGTCGTAATATGATGTTTGGAGCGCTGTTGCATTATGATGTTAGCAGTAATGCAGTGATAATGTTTGCAATGTGCTATTAGCAGCAGTGCAGCTTCATGCTCTCATTAGTTGGACTGTTCATGATTGTGTTATGATGTTAGCTGCAGTACGGTGTTCATGGTCTCGTTATGATTAGCTGCAGTCTTCACCATCGTATTATTATTATTAAAGCAGCAGTTCATAGTCGTAATATGATGTTTACAGTTGCATTATGATGTGTATGATGATTATGCTAACAGGAGTGCTGCTTTAACCTTGTGTTACGATGTCAGCAGCTTCCTTTTCTTTTTACCGATCAAATGCTTTTCAGATCCTTATATAAAAATCGCATGATAAATGTCATTTATGACCTTGAGACTGGTTCAAGGGGTTTTCTTGTTTTGCTTAATTTGGCTTGGATTACAGATGCACAGCGATCTCTTTCAGGAGAGACAGTCTGTGTTCATCAGTCATGAAACACAAGACAGGAAAAACGGGTTTGTGCGCCTCACAGGAGTGAAACTGCATTGGATTGTGATCTTCTGTGATGACTCAGCTCAGAGAATGCAGACACACCTCTCCTCTCAGAATGTGTGTATTAATCCACATCAAGTGTTTCGAAGACACAAAGCGATCCTTTACGTCAGAGGAATGAGATGTCAAAAATACTCCCAACAGACAAACATCTGGGCTCCATGTTACCCGTCACGAGCTTCAGAATAAACACTCAGGGCGTCTAGATAAGACTCTTATCAGGATGTTTTCAGTGCATTTAAGAAGCAACCAGGAAGGATTAGCATGCACAGTGATTGTCGTGATTGCCATATTTAACATTACATCATAAAGGCATTTTGCTGTGGTGCTTTAGATTTAGTCCTAAATAATATATGACACAGTTTTACTGTGTATTGTGTTCGCATCATAAACCGCTTCACTCTTCCCTTCTCTTCAGTGAGAACGGCCCTCAAATCACATACGTACGAGACTTCAAAGCCAAAGTTCAGTACTTCAGATTCTGGTGTCAGGTGAGGATTTCCTCCAGTTCTGCAGTTTGCTTTTATGCATGGAGAGATTCTGAACTTGTTGAACTTTTAATGAAGAAGAATAGTTCATCCAAAAAAGTTTTCAGGCCATCCAAGATGTAGAGGAGATTGACTTGAGATGACTTTTCAGTCATATGTGGAGAAATTCAGCTACATTTTCTCACCAATGGATTCTCTGCAGTGAATGGGTGCCATCAGAATGTGGGTCCAAACAGCTGTAATGTGTTTATCAGTGGATGGACTCTCATTCTGACAGTTTACTGCAGAGCACCTGTTGCTGAGCAAGTGATGCAACACGTGACTAAATCTGATGAAAACATAAACAAATCTGCTTCTTGGAGGGCCAGAGGGTGAAGTTTTAAAAATGATCTAAAATGAGTATCAGTTCTGTTTAAACCTTTTTAAAAATGAATTTGATTGTTTTCAGTTGTTTTTTGTTTTTTTCTTACAGCAATTAGCAATGCCGCAGCACATAAAGATCAACGTCAGCCGCAAAACACTGTTTGAAGACTCATTTCAGCAGGTAAAACTTATCGAAATCTGGTGGTTTTTCTAAGATAGACGCAAAATATGCAGAGCGGTGGATCTGCTAAATGTGTTTATCATCAGACATCTGCGGGTCTGGAGCCTCTGAGATGTGAAATGACATTGTTCTGGTGTGTCCCTACAGATCATGAGCTTCAGCGCTCAGGATCTTCGGCGCAGGCTGTGGATCATCTTCCCTGGGGAGGAGGGGCTTGACTATGGGGGCGTGGCCAGGCAAGTTTCGTGTTTCTCTCTTTCTGGAGAATTGATAGTTTTTATTTGATGTCACACAGTTATAGGAACATCATATGCCCCCGACGGGCAAAACCAAGCTTTGCTCCACAGACCATCAGTAGTTTGCATTAAAGGGAAAATACACTTTTTTTAATAGAGGCTCATTCTCCAGCTCCCCCAGAGTTAATAAGTTCAGTTTTACTGTTTTTGTATCTTTTTAGCCAATATCCAGGTCTGGCGTTAGCACTTTTAGCATAGCTTAGCATAGATCATTAAATCTAATTAGACCAGAAGCATCTGGTTGAAAAATGACCAAAAAGTTTCAATATACACTGCTCAAAAAAAATAAAGGGAACACTTAATCAACACAGTGTAACTCCAAGTCAATCACACTTCTGTGAAATCAAACGGCTCACTTAGGAGGCAGCACTGATTGACGATCAGTTTTTCATGCTGTTGTGTGAATGGAAAGACAGCTGGAGATTATAGGCAATTAGCAAGACACCCCCAATAAAGGAGTGAGACCAAAGACCACTTCTCAGTTCCTGTGCTTTCTGCCTGGTGTTTTGGTCTCTAATGCTAGCGGTGCGTTCACTCCATGAGGGTGATATGAGGGCCCGACGTCCACAGGTGGGGGGTGTGCTTACAGCCCAGCACTGTGCAGGACGTTTGGCATTTGCCAGAGAACAAGAATGGCATTTCTTTGGAGGGGCACACAGCCCTCCATGTGCTCTCCAGAAACAGCCTGACTACCATTAGGTTCTGAGATGAGATTCTCAGACTCCTTCTGAGACCATATGCCGGTGCGTGTTGGTCTTGGGTTCCTCCTAATGCAAGACGATGCTAGAGCTCATGTGACTGGAGAGTGTCAGCAGTTCCTGCTATGGACTAGCCCACCCATTCCCTAGACCTGAATCCAATTGAGCACATCTGGGACATCATGTCTCGCTCCATCCACCAACGCCACGTTACACCACAGACTGTCCAGGAGGTGGCGGATGCTTCAGTCCAGGTCTCCCTCTGGAGACCATCCTCCACCTCATTAGGATCATGTCCAGGGAGGTCATACACACTACTGAGCTTCATTTGGACTTGTTTTAATTTTGTGTGATTTTTGTTGTCAGCACATTCAACTATGTAAGGAACAAAGTATTTAATAAGAATATTTCATTCATTCAGATCCAGGATCTGTTATTTTAGTGCTCCCTTTAATTTTTTGAGCAGTGTATTTCCTATTTTTAACTCAACTCTTCTGTAATTATATCTTGTACTAAGACCGGCAGAAAATAGGATTGATTAGGAACTATACTCTCTTTCTGGCGTAATAATCAAGGAAGTTTGTTGCTGTAACATGGCCTCGGCAGCCAGATGCTGCATGATATCGGTTTAGAAATATATAAATGAAATAGGTATATTTCTATTACTACAGTTACAATGTTATAATATGTTTTACATTTTTGTTTAATGTCTTATTTGATAATAAACACACTTATTATTGTAATTATTATTTTTTAGTCATATTATTCATAGAATTAGTCAGAAACGGCAGGAATGCGCCCCATGAAAAGTCAAGTGGAGGACTATATATATTTTTAGCTCTGTTGTGCAGGTCATTATTGGAAACTAAAACTGAACATAAAATTTAAACTATACAAAGTTACTTATATAAATGTTAACTGAAATAAAAGCATATCAAATAAAGTATGAACATGTTTTATTTCGACTTAAAAATAGCTAAAGCTAAAATTTTAATTAAACTATGTAAATATAAGTAATACTAACCTTAAAGTTCACTTTATGTTTACTTAAAGAGGTTTAGTTTGGTTCCTATAAAGAGTAAGCCCAAATGTGAATATGCAAATTTAAGAAAAAAAGTGTTGAGGCGTCTCTGATGCAGTGCTTTTTGATTTGTTTAGGAGTGATTTAGGTTTGGTGAGTCACACTGTGGTGCTGTGAATGAAATCATGTTGTATGTTTGTTCAGAGAATGGTTCTTCCTGCTGTCTCACGAGGTGTTGAACCCCATGTACTGCCTGTTTGAATACGCTGGCAAAGACAACTACTGCCTCCAGATAAACCCCGCCTCCTACATCAACCCCGACCACCTCAAATACTTCCGCTTCATTGGACGCTTCATCGCCATGGTAACGCTGCCTCGCCATATTTGGCCAGTGTCAGATTGTATTTCAAGTGTTGCGATGTTAAACAACTGTTTGTGTTTCTTAACTGGGTTTGAACGTTCAGGAACATTATATCGGCCAAAACTGTTAAGCTTTTATTCTGTGTGTTTCCTGCAGGCCTTGTTTCATGGGAAGTTCATTGATACGGGCTTCTCGCTGCCGTTTTACAAGCGCATCCTGAACAAGCCCTTGGCTCTGAAAGACCTGGAGTCCATCGACCCGGAGTTTTACAACTCTCTTATCTGGATCAAGTCAGTTTCCCATCTTTACTCAACACTAGAATACTCGTTACGAATAAGCTTACAGAAGTGTATGTGGTACTATGGTAGTGCAATATATATCATAAGGTACTTGAAATAATACAATGGTACTCCTTGGGTACTTCTTTAAAAAATGAAAAAGAAACAACATTTAAATATATAGATCTATGTTATTATATAATCATATTATAATGTAATTGTTTTTTTTATTCTATCGGAATGAATAATTAATAAATATGTATGCATGCATGTATTTTTTTATTTCTGCATTGATCATTTTACTAGATAAAATATTTTTTCTTCCAAAAATAAATATCAATTTAACTCAATTATTAATACTACTTAATATACTACTACAAAATATGTAAATAAAGTTCACTTTACAAAACGTCCACTTTAAATTTCTGAGTAAAGTTGCATTACTTAAGTATTATGTGTTAATAAAAATTTTGTAAATAGCAAATTATTATATTGTTAATTATTTATTACAGTGGTAAAAAAGCTACATTTAGTAAGTCTTTTACAAAAGCCTAATTTAAAAAAAAAGATTATTAAAATTACATTTATTAATATATTATTAGTGTATAAGTGTTGATTATTCTAACCATTAATCGTGTTTCTGATATGCTATGAATGCAAGTAAAGATTTTGTTGTTATTCTTTTTTTAAATGTTTGCCTTGATTACCTTGAATGATTGTATATGGATGTGTTTTGTTTGTATTATGAGTTCTTCTAGTGTGTGTGGAGTGGCTTTCAGTCCTGAATGCCTTTCTGACTCTGTGTGTGTGTGTGTGTGCTGTGTCAGGGATAATAACATCGAGGAGTGCGGGCTGGAGATGTTTTTCTCGGTGGATAAGGAGATCCTGGGTGAGGTGTCGACTCACGAGCTGAAGCCGGATGGCGGGAACATCCAGGTCACGGAGGAGAACAAAGAGGAGTACATCAGGTGCCTGTCTCGGTCTCATAATGAAACACTCTGGATGCTAAATAAAGCCAGACCCCACGCTGACACACATAGAGCCCTGTAGATGCTTCAGTACCGGGCCTGCTGATGAAGTTATAAAGGATTATATTCATTTTAATTGTCAAGGTGCAGTTAGTGATGATGATGATGATGATATAAAGAAGGCTCTCAGTCCGTTTCTTCATTTTAATTGTGTAGACTTAACATATCGAGCTGCGTGGTTTTTGCTAAAATGTTTATCGTGATTTTTTTTTTTCTCCATGGAAACTGATTTAGGGGAGGAATACAGTTTTGATTGTTGTCCTAAATAGAGGTTAACAGAATATGTATAAATACACGCTGAAATGTTAGCTGTAGGTTCTGTATTGATAAGCTCTTCCTCTGAAGACAGCTAAACAGCTCGCTAGAGTCTGGAACAGCGGGTATGCCTCCTCAGGTGTTGTTGAGTGTGTGTGTGTTGGTTGTAAATGTCCTGTTGTGTGTGTGTGTGTGTTCAGGCTGGTGGCGGAGTGGCGTCTGTCTCGTGGTGTCGAGGAACAGACTCAAGCCTTCTTTGAAGGATTTAATGAGGTTCTTCCGCAGCAGTACCTGCAGTATTTCGATGCCAAAGAGCTGGAGGTGAGAGAC
This sequence comes from Enteromius viviparus, assembly GCA_032353835.1. Lineage (NCBI taxonomy): Eukaryota > Metazoa > Chordata > Actinopteri > Cypriniformes > Cyprinidae > Enteromius > Enteromius viviparus. The sequence goes on along the minus strand of JAUCNO010000002.1, from coordinate 3,424,679 downwards.
GCTGATTTAAAAACCCCTTAAATCCTCCGCACAGAGCTGCCTCATAAATATATGTGCACTCGAGTCACATTTCAGCGTGTTTGAAAGTCATTGCATAACATAACAAAATGCAGTCAATATTTCGAATATATGTGCAAATACTTAAATACATGCACTGTACAATCCAAAACACAATTGAAATACTTGTGTATCTGTTCTGTAATAACTGTGTTTGTTTGTCGTAGGTGATGTTGTGTGGAATGCAAGAAATAGATCTAAATGACTGGCAGAGAAACACCATTTACAGACATTACACCTCCACCAGTAAACAGATCTTGTGGTTCTGGCAGGTAATGACACAATAATCTGCATTTTAAATTAATACATTTTCAGACTGCACCAAGACACTGTCTCTTTTCTCTTTAGTTTATTAAAGAGATGGACAATGAAAAGCGCATGAGACTGTTGCAGTTCGTCACTGGCACCTGCCGTCTGCCTGTCGGAGGCTTTGCAGACCTGATGGGTGAGTTACTGTGTGAAGGTCATGTGAAATTTACATAACCAAATGAAACAGCACACACTGTGCATTTAACTACTATTATGGGATGCATTTCATGATTAAAGGGTAAGTGCACCCCAAAATGAAAATGACTTACCCAAATCTCGTTCCAGACTAGGGATGTTCATTTTAACTGTTAAATGACTGATATGAATTTTGACCGATTAATACAACTAGTTAAATGGTTTAAAAGGTCATTTTATTTATTTATTTCAGAATTTTAACAATGAGGTTTGCTGCATTGTTAAAATACGCCACTTATAGCCTATAAAAAATAAATTAAAAAGTAGTATTTTATTGTCCACATTCACACAGCAGCAGAATTCAGTAGTCAGGCCTGTAGGCAGGCTGCTTGACTCCTAATACAGGAAGTTAGTGTTGTCAAAAGACCCGGTCCTCGGTACCAAGACGGTACTAAAACATTAGAAATGTTACGGTACCAGGTTTTCTGAAGTACCAGTAGTACCGAGCAATGGGTCAACACGGTTCTTGCTGTGCCACCCGAAAGGGTGCGACTCCTTCAACAAAGCACAGAGAGATGGTGACCAGCGGTGATGAGGCGGCTCTGAATCTGCTCGTTGAAAAGTAGAGAGGAAAGAGCCACGTGTGGAAGTATTTTGATTTGGAGGCTGATGACATCACTGATCACCAAAAACCCATCTGCAAGCGGTGTCATCAAAGTTTTATGTCAAAAGGAGGAAACACAGCGAACTTTATAAAACTTATGTAACTTATATATAAGTGATGGAGAAATGAGCTGTGTGTAAAATTAGCTATATATTTCTGGTATAGGCCTATTTATCCTTTATAATGTTTTTTTGCTCTGGCCGCAATCGTGCTGCAGGGGTATGATATGAAATAGATATAATCATGTGAATCTTCGTCTTCTGTTGCTAGTACACATGTACAATGAATCCGTAGAAAACAAATATTACTATTTTAACGGGTCACAGATTATCGATTATCCTTTGTAATTGAATTCTATTCTAATTTAAAATAATGTTGTTGTTTAATAATCGGTGAATGAGCGTCGTTGTCAGTTACGAGAAATAACCGAAATGAACATCCCTATTCCAGACCTATAAGACCTTCGTTCATCTTCAGAACACAAATCAAGATATTTCTGATGATATAAGAGAGCCCTCCATAGACAGCAACACAACTGAAATGATCCCAGCTCCAGAAATAGTAAAAACATCAGTAAAACAGTCCACGTGACTCCAGCTAGTGACGGAAAACAAAAATAACACCGTTTACTCAACCATTCTTCTCTCGTAACTTAACGTCTTCCTCCATTTCAGAGAGTATCGTAATGCACCGCATACACAAGCTCTAAGTGTACGTTTTGCAAAAACGCATTTCGGGAGGATTCCCTGGACGAAAACACTCAGTTCCCCTGTTCCCACATCTCGCTTTCGTGCTCCCTCCACCACCCCTTCTCCACCTTTTTATTACAGTTTAATTCACGCCTTCCGGGGGAGCAGACGCCGAGCGAGCTGAACTCCACTTCGCCGTTTTCCCGGCTCGCTCCCCAGACAGTACGCCAAACAAGCTAAATCTTACTTTAGGAAAGCGTGAACTCTTGAAATGGCTCTGGTATGTCCTTCAAATTGAATGTAATGTCTCTTTTGCACATTTTATTATCTGCTGGTACAGAGAATACATCAAATTATTTAAAAAATCTTAGCACATCTCTTTTAGTAATCCACACGTTTCAAAGTATTGTTTGTCTGAAGCACAAATAGCAAAGTTTCATTTTTATCTAGAGGAGTTTGTTCAATAAGTTTCTGTGCTAAAGAAACAATAAAAATGAGAGAATTCACCTATTTTCTCTCTTTGCCCGGGTCTGTAGAGTTGAAGGATTGACTGGCAGATGAGGAATACAAGTCTGTGTGGGTTGGAGGGGAACAGTGGTTCGGTTCAGTTCATTTCAGTGGCCCTTGTGACCTCAAAGTGCTGTCAGCAGTTTTAGGGTTCAACGTTGACAGACAGACACACAGAAATATATCTCTCTTTCTCCTTTGCTGTCTCCACTGTGTCAATCCAGTCAGACTCACACAAATATATGTGTTTGACAGAAAGCACCTGTAATGCCTCTAATGCCCCAAAAACATGAAATCATTTCTGTCTCTCTCGCCCTTTAACCAAACACCCATCCTTCACATCAGCAAACATTACTGAATGCAGCGGAGATGTACAACATGCAATAATGTCAGCTGATCTCTTCAAATCACCCACTACTCAACTGCAAAAAGACAAGAGCTGAATAAAGAAGATTTACACAGATTTATAAAATGATACTAGCACTGTGCTTGTGTCCTTCAAGCAAAAAATGAGGCTTTACCACCCTGAAATAAAAAAGTTAATTTGTATGATCAGTTAAACGGGCGTCTTTCAATCAATGGGGGCTTTTATTTGACTGTAAACTGAAAAGAAATACAGCTTTTGTTGATTTGAAAAATGCCTGGTGAGCATTCATCATCATTCATTATTACGGCAGAAAAGATTTCATCTGAATGATAATGAAAAAGACTTAGAAAACAGTAATTCTTCAGTGTCAATTCTATTCAGAGTCTAACAAAATAAACATTCAAACACGATGCAAAGACGGATGGCAAAGATGGATGGAAGAGAGCAAGAAAAGGAGGAGGAGGATGAAAGATGAACGGGAAAAAAGGATAGTGGGTGATGGAGAAAGGATTGAATGAAAGGAAAACAGATGAATGAAGGAAGAAAGATGGATATATAAAGTGATAAAGGATGGATGGAAGCTTACAATATATAGAGTGGATGGATAGATAAATGGATGGATGGATCCTTACAGTATATAGAGTGGCTGGATGGATAGATGGATGGATGGATCCTTAGAGTATATAGAGTGAATGGATGCTTACCATATATAGAGTGGATGGATGGATGGATGGATGGATGGATCCTTAGAGTATATAAAGTGAATGGATGCTTACCATATATAGAGTGGATGGATGGATGGAAGGATCCTTGGAGTACATAGAGTGGATGGATGGATCCTTACAGTATATAGAGTGGATGGCTAGATAAATGGATGGATGGATCCTTACAGTATATAGAGTGGATGGATGTAGGGATGGATGGATACTTACAATATATAGAGTGAATGGCTAGATAAATGGATGGATGGATCCTTACAGTATATAGAGTGGCTGGATGGATAGATGGATGGATGGATCCTTAGAATATATCGAGTGAATGGATGGATGGATGCTTACCATATATAGAGTGGATGGATGGATGGATGCTTAGAGTATATAGAGTGGATAGAGGGATGGATGGATGGATCCTTACAGTATATAGAGAGGATGGATGGATGGATGGATGGATGGATGGATGAATCCTTAGAGTATATAGAGTGGATGGATGGATGGATCCTTACAGTATATAGAGAGGATGTATGGATGGATGGATGGATGAATCCTTAGAGTATATAGAGTGGATGGATGGATAGATGGATGGATGGATCCTTAGAGTGATGGATGGACTGACGTATGGATGGATGGAAATATAAAATTAGGATGATAAATGATAAATGGATGCAAAGAGTGAAGACGAATATAAGTAAGGAACCATAGATGGATAGATGAATGACACATATCTATCCATCCACAGTGAAAAAGGAAGAATAAATAATGGATGTATGTGATAAAGATCGATGGATGAATGAAAAAAGGAAGAAAGGATGATAAATGGAGTGATGAAGGAAGAATAAATAGATTGATGGAAGGAAGGAAGAAAAAAAGTCTGTCCCTAAAATAAGTTTTTATGTGACATTGTGAGCAAGTTGCAGAAACAAACTCCAGCACTCCTTATGTGACAACAAATAAAGATTCAGTATTCTATATCACATTCCTCTGCCTGAAAATAGAAACACAAGCGTAAGATCAGATGCTGCGGTCTTCACTGGTCCCTGCTAGCGCAAGATCAGAAGGAGCATCTCATTCCCCTGCGGATCGTAAAGAGGACGCTTTTAAACACCAGACAAATTGTACATTCAAGGTCACATGCTTAATTTCTGGGTTCATTTGAGCTGCTGAGCTCCTCCAACCCTTGTCTACACCAGTGGCAGAGTGTGTTTATGCCTGCGTGCGTATGTTGATCGGAGTTGTGATGCCTCATTAAGCAGCGTGTTCTGGTAGGGCTGGGCACAAGGCCTCATCCTCCTCAATTCAGCAGCAGCATCCAGCAGTTTTTTTCCAGCCATTACCTCCTCCAGCATTAGACCTACACATTAACATACAAGAGCTTTTTATGACAAACCATTCCCCCACGTCGAGCATGTGTGTGGGTAAAGAACGGCCAGCAACGCAGCAGGACACTCCAATGCCTACCACTGTCTGATGGACGGCAGCGATTTGCTCCATTTGCACCTGTGAGCAGGTAATAAATGAGGAGGTTTGCAAAGAGCTTTTACCCACAAGGACAAAGACAGCAATTTCACCCTGAGAGAGGAGAGGCTGAGTTTACCTTACACTACTACACACACACATACACGTTTGAACCAGCTGCGTTGCACCATATGGACAATAATGGCCTCAAAGTGTGTATGCATGTGACAAAATGTGTGTGTAGCCACGGCCATTACACCTTACATGGCTGTTTTTAGGGTCCATAAGGTGCACCAACTGCCTTTTGCCACTTACAAAGAAATAGAAACATATATATATGTTATTATATTGTTTATCAAGAATTAATACTATAATTAAATAATTATAATTAATATAATATTTATTATAATATGTCTAATATATTAATATGTATAATGTATTATAATATTTTCTCCTGTAATTATGTATTCAAAAAAAACATTTAAATAATGCGCATGTATGTAAAATAATCGATTTTTTTAGATTAAACAGTGAAATTTCCAAAAAATAATATATTTATAAATAATATATAAATTCCAAATATATAAATAAATATATATATACAGTATCTCACAAAAGTGAGTACACCCCTCACATTTTTGTAAATATTTTATTATATCTTTTCAAGG
>JAUCNO010000002.1:3383003-3405058 GCA_032353835.1 Enteromius viviparus | reverse complement strand
ATGCACTGAATACATGAAGCTTGTTTGAAAAAGCAAAAACAGTTGCCATAATCGCTAATAAAATCGCAATATTAGTTCAAAAAATCGCAATATGATTATTTCGTCCATATTGCACAGCCCTAGTTCACGTTATAACAGAAGGACGAACAGGTGTATGGAATATTCACATATTCAGTTCATATGGGATGAATTATTTACAACTCAACTCAATTCTGAGAATGAACCCTAGATGTGTGAGATATGAACTCATGATTCTGAGCTGAGCGGAAAAAGAGATAACGACACCTTGTTTTCCTCGTCAGAACTGAGAGATATCATTTTGGAATTGCAAGTATAATGTCAGAAGTTTTGTACGATTTTGTTCCATGGCTTCCATGATTATCTTCCACTATAGACCCCAGCATCGTCACTGTTTACACTCAGTCAGGCTATGCATTGAGAGCAAATCATATTTCATCACAATAATATTAATGAAATAGTCTAGAATTAGTGAGGTACTTTGTATCTGAACCCATCCCCAAAAAACATAAGTACATACATAAATATATATGTAAATGAGTAAGTGATCGCATCCAAAATAATAGTTATGTTTACATAATATAGATGTGTGTGCTGTGTATATTTATCATGTATATATGTGCACACATACTGTATATGTAAAAAATATTAACATGTATATACATTTTTATATTTATTTTTTTTATATTTATATATATATGTATGTTATAATATAGAGAGATATTTAAAAATATAAATAAACATAACCTATTTCTCTTTTATCTATGTATACATAATAACTATACACAGCACACACACATGTGTGTGTGTGTGTGTGTGTGCTTACAATAATAATAACAACAATAATGCTACAAAAATCTAGTTTTACACCAAAGATTTTCATTAAACATTAAAAATTAAGGAAAATATTAGTGGAATCTTTATAAGAACTGACTCAAACCTCTTTCAGTAACCACAGTTAATCAAAAAGATCTTTCCATTTGAGTTATTCTACATCCCCACCGTTTCTGACCACTTCAATATGGCCATAAAATAATAATAAATGTCATGACTGTATTGGGATTATTAATTATAATATTAAGAATATAAACATATAGAGTAAGGATGCTATAAATGAAAAAGCTTTTATTTTGACAGGTTGCCGATATGTAGTTGTATGCACTGCTAAATCCCAATATTGTACAGACCTCGTATGGATAAAAACATTCTTCAAAATACGTATGTTTTATTACAAAAAAGTGTATTTTTTGAAGTTATTTTATAGCATGTTCTTCTGAATACAGAGAACAGTGCTGTGATGTTTCTCTCATGGCTCTGGTCAGAGGTGTCCTCAGCTCTCTCTTTCTATGGCAGTGTCCTGCTGTTTCGGGCTGAAAGAAGCATTTGGTCAATGGAGGCTTGCCACAAAGCTTTTATACAGAGAAGGAAATTAAAAATCAGCCTGACGCGTCACTCTGCATTGCTCGTAAAATATATTTAGCTTAGATTCATAGCCTCCTAATATGAAAGAAAGCCTTTGTGGAAATTTTGGATTTAGCAGCATTCAACAATAAATAGTTCAGATGCTAGATGTATTACGTTTAAAAGAGCTGTGGACGGTGACTTTCTGTAGAAGAGAGGGTACACTGGAAATCAAACCACTTTCAGTTTCACAATACAGACAGAATATAATATGTTTTATCATCTCATGAATATTCATAAGAACAGTTTTACTGTGTTATAATATTTATAAATAATCATACTCTTAAATCACAAATACATAAATATGATGTATTATAATTGTTTTTATGATTATTCATGAAATGTTATAACACATTATAAGGCTTTTATAATGTATTATGCATTAATTACAAAGCCTTAAGGATACCCTTATAATGTATTATAAATACAGGCTTCATAGAAAGCATTTTTCATTTTTTGGGTGAACTGTCTGTCACCAGCGCATGCATAATGAGTGATCTCGGAGAGTGATATTGGTAATTGGCATGTAAATCCAAATTAGTCCTATCAATAAGAGAAAGATAGGCAGACGATATGCTTATTCGTGGATGCAATGCATTATGGGACACAAGCATTCAGTGCATTAACACATGCGGCGCATAATACACACTGAAGGTAAAGACAGTATGCAGTGGTTTACAGTACAATGTAAATTCTACTGGCGTCTAGTTTCTAGTGCAAGACTCAGAGGATCAGTGGTTGGGCAGGATTCGCTCTCTTCAGGAGCATATTTGTTTTTTATAAAGACATGTTTTATGAACAAGTGCCCTCCAATTGTGGCTCAGATGTGGGAACGTAGTGTGTATTTACTGGCTACGTGGTAAACCATAATCTGTCAACACTCATTCTACACACTTAAATACATATTTTAACCATGCATTCTTCCTTACACCAGACAAATAGGATATTATGTATATAGCAATCCTGTGTGCTGTATTAAAACAGCAGTCTGTCCTTCAAAGACTGCATGGAATGAAGACAAGTGTCCTCTAATTTCCCTCCTCTGGGTGTTTTGAGGGCGGATTGTTCATGTTTTTTGACAGGAAGTATGAAGGGCTCGAATCAGGAGGCAGCTGGAGCTCGGAAACCTTAAACTGAAGGAGGTGCAGATATTTTGTGGTAATGGGAGGCCGCGGAGCGTTGACATGATTTGAGATGTGATTTGTCGTGTGCTGGTCACAGAAGGAGTATGAATGGTGGTTTGTGTAAGAAGAGGCGTGTTTAAGGACAGGGTTGGGTTTGAGGCCAAATTAAATCAAAGCTTCTATTCCTGCTCTCATTGTGAATGATTCATTGGTGCTTGCTGTTCTGAAGTAAAACAAGGTTTGTCTTCATGAACTCTTTCTCCTCTGAAATGATTTTTCCAATGACGTCATCCACCCCTTTCCTCCAAATACCTGTCAAATAGTCTCTGTCTCAAAGCGTACATTTCCTTTCTGTCTGTTGCATACACAGCATCCTTAGTGAAAATAAACCTCTGTCTGACACACTGCTCACAGTAACTTTGACTCATTCAGATGTGATTTCAGGAGAGTTTTGCTCTGGCATGATGCAAAGCTAGGGCTACTCTGATAAATATAAAAATACATAGCACAGAATTGATAGATAAAATAGTCTATATAGTAATTAAATCCTTGGTTAGAACTATTTGGTCTGTATTTGGTTTTTAGTTACAAGCCAAAATGTATTTACATGCGTATATTTATATTCAAATAATATCAGATATAAATATATTTAATATATACAAAATTTTTTTACAATATATACACGCATGTATTTATATATACAAAATAAATACATACACGGTAATACAACACAAAATGTGATGTGTTAGATGGTGAAATAATTAATAATTAGACACTCCGATGACTAAGATATAAAAAAAATGCTAAAATATAGGGTAAAACAGAATTATACAACAAAATTCTGTAGGCTATCTTATTAAGATTTATAAAGTTTAGAATTAGCGTGTTGCTATGCTAGCAACACTATATAACTATAAATATGCACATACATTGGGTAAGATTAAACATTTGAACCCTTAAAAAGCTATATTGTCCAAATTAATCAGTATTGTCCAGTTGAATCAGTATTGGCCAAATTAATCAGTATTTTCCAGTTGAATCAATATTGTTAAACAATTGAATCAGTTTGGTCTAGTGGAATCAGTATTGTCCAAATGAATCAATATAGTCAAACAATTGAATCAATTTGGTCCAGTGGAATCAGTATTGTCCAAATTAATCAATATTGTCAAACAATTGAATCAGTTTGGTCCAGTGGAATCAGTATTGTCCAATTGAATCAATATGGTCAAATAATTTAATCAGTTTGGTCCAGTAGAATCAGTATTGTCCAAATGAATCAATATAGTCAAACAATTGAATCAGTTTGGTCCAGTGGAATCAGTATTGTCCAATTGAATCAATATTCTCAAACAATTGAATCAGTATGGTCCAGTGGAATCAGTATTGTCCAATTGAATCAGTATTGTCTAGATTAATCAGTATTGTCGAGTTGAATCAATATTGTTAAACAATTGAATCAGTATGGTCCAGTTGAATCAGAATTGTCTAACAGTTGATTCAGTATGGTCCAGTTGAATCAGTATTGTCAAACAATTGAATCACTATGGTCCAGTTGAATCAGAATTGTCTAACAGTTGAATCAGTATTGTCCAAATTAATAAGTATTATCCAGTTGAATCAATATTGTAAAACAATTGAATCAGTTTGGTCCAGTGGAATCAGTATTGTCCAAATGAATCAATATAGTCAAACTATTGAATCAGTTTGGTTCAGTGGAATCAGAATTGTCCAATTGAATCAATATTGTCAAACAATTGAATCAGTTTGGTCCAGTGGAATCAGTATTGTCCAATTGAATCAGTATTGTCCAATTCAATCAACATTGTCAAACAATTGAATCAATATTATCCAAATGAATCAGTATTGTCCAATTGAATCAACATTGTCAAACAATTGAATCAATATTGTCGAGTTGAATCAGTATTGTCCAAATGAATCAGTATTGTCCAGTTGAATCAATATTGTCAAACAATTGAATCAGTTTGGTCCAGTGGAATCAGTATTGTCCAATTGAATCAATATTGTCAAACAATTGAATCAGTATTGTCAAAATGAATCAGTATTGTCCAATTGAATCAATATTGTCAAACAATTGAATCAGTATTGTCCAAATGAATCCGTATTGTCCAGATTAACCAGTATTGTCCAGTTGAATCAGAATTGTCTAACAATTGAATCAGTGTGGTCCAGTTGAATCAGAATTGTCTAACAGTTGAATCAGTATTCTCCAGTTGAATCAATATTGTCCAGAAGAATGAATCCCTGGTAAAATAAAGTCTTACACTATGTTTTGTTGTCATCAAACGTCCTGTTTCACTCAGAACAGTGTCACAAACAGTTGTAAAATAGTTTCCTGTTGATTTAAAGGCATGCCGTATGGTAGGTGTAATCTGGGTCACACTTGAGGAGATCCAGCTTAATTAAGGGGAATGAGAATCACCTGAGGCCCAGAAGGACATCAAAGAGTCCTTTCTCTCTCTTTCTCCACGTTGTTTTCCGTGAGCAACACCTGGAACTGTTTTCTCTGACGCAGCAATGAAACAGCAGGGCTTGTGCATCTGTGGCCCCTCTTCTCTTTCTGGATATCCCACCTTGTTAAATTAGCCTCTTCAGACAGTTCCTCTTCAAATACATCTCTGCAACCCTCTGGGGAATGATGATAACGTCTTACAGCGGAGGAGAAGGGACAGCAGATACAGGAATCCTGAAAAAAAAAACACACCATGGGTGTACAGTAGAATAGACTCTTATTTTGCGCCAGTGGTTGTGATTCTGCAGCATTGCTCCATTACACAATCCTAAGCATCCATTATTCATATGAGCAGTGACAGTTTAAAGGAAAGTGGTGGATCAAGAGTTTAGACGAATAAAAAATATGAAGCTCTTTTATGTTCCTCCTTGTTTTTTGGTGTCAGCCTGGTCTTTGATGATGTGAGCTGCTCTTAGATGGATGTGGACATGCAGCTGGGGCTGTCTAATTTAATAAGAGACACACAGGAAGCTCATGTCAGGTGCCCTTTGGACACAGGAAGTGGTCTGATTAAGACAGAAGTTGCGGCAGAGAACAACAACTGAGAGATAGGCTATTGAAGGTTTTCTCTATTTCCCCTGTCTTTCATCTTTCTGTCTGACAGTAGAATCTATTTTCATACGTGATGCCAGTAAAGTACTGCATTGTAGTTGATGCTCGATTTCAGCAAAGAAAGCAGAAACTAGTATAAAAAATATCTACGCACACATACACACATTTGTAATACACAAAGTACATTTCTAAGAATTTGATAGCTCTAACATATATCAAATTATTAGCTTTGCCTTAAATACATGTGTACACCAACGTATTTTATGTATTTTAACACCGAAAGGTTTTTCCAGATAGCAACATAGACGATTGTTTTTGGGTAGTTGCACCACATGTCATGAATTAAAGGTAAAATCTGATATTTATGAAACTAATTCACTTTGGCGAGCAAGCATCTTATGATGTTGTTTTAGTGTTTTTCAAATACTAATAAGATGGATTGTATATATATATATATATATGTGTGTGTATATATATTGTTCATTTAATGAAGCCTTTTCCCCTAAACTGTGATATTTGGATACCTGTATCACTGACATTTCTTTATTACTTTATGCAACCCTCAAAAATATTAAAATAAGCTTGTTTATCATATTTATATTTATATCAAATTTGCATAGTATCTCTGTGTCTAAACTATAGAAGTGTGAAAAACACACAGCCTTGTGCAGCCGACACCAGGGTCAGCAAAAGGCTCTGAAAATGAAAATTGCAAAAGAAGGAAAAACACACACACACCATTTCCTGACTGCGCACCACAGCCAGATAGTATAACTGTAGCTGAGTCTGCAGATCAGGGCTGCTGAGCGTAATTGAACTAATGTAAATGCACTGGGTTCACAAACATGCAAGAGCTTTTACTCTGATTAAGATATTTGAGGAAATAGGCACCTGATACTAAGGTTTATGGTTTTTAAGCCATTGACAGCACTGTTGCAAATTGTTGTGTATGCAGTCGTAGTACACTTAGTCTAGTTTATTACTGCTGGAAAATCTGGTTTTGAACAAGTTATCTGGTGTGTTGTTGGTCTAAGAGCTGGTAGATTATGATAGACAGTGTTACGAAGGGGACTGAGGGTCGAGCTGGGAACCAAGTGGAAAAGCTTTGTTCAAAAACGTAGTCAAACGATACAATCCATGCAAAGGTAAACGAGTAATTCCAATAACAAAGAGAGAGTCAGGACAGGCGGCAATCAACCAAAAAACTAGAAAACAGAATGAAACAAGGAAGACATGAGAACAAGGAACATGGGTATGGCCTTGCAATAACCAGCGTCTGAGACAGGGTGAGGGCTTGTTTTAAGCTAGACAGAGGGGAACACAAGCCAACCAACCAATGAGAACAAAACACATGCAATACAAGGAACCAATCAGAACACGACACATTTACTAAAGGTAGCACAAGACATGGTGACATGAGGGGAAATGGAGTCCAGCTGGCGGTCTTGACAGACAGGAATCCGGTTTAAGTTCAGGTTGGTTTTTGGAGCATTGTTCCTGGTTAGTCAACTGATGACACAGTTTAGACCAGATAGAAACCAGCCAGCATGTTCCAAAACTGACATAAACACAGAATCATCCAGCCCTTCACGAGAAGCCTAATCACAGCTAAACAGCAGCCCTCTGTATTTGAAGGTGTTCTTTCTTGTTTGTTTGGGGTTGTCATGCTCCTCAGTGTTGTGTGGTTGGTGGTCTTGGCTCCGGTGTTGTAGGCCGTGGTCACCGCGGGCAGAATGAATCGCTGGCAGGCATCCTGGCGGCTGTTCGAGCGTTCTGGAATAGCGTAACATGCTGCGAGTGATGTTTTCCCTCAGTCATGTATGAGCTCTTAAATGAGAAGAAAAGAAATGAGAAGATTTGTCATTTTGTACCACCACCTTGAGTACACCTTCAGTCGCTGAATGTCATCTATTCTAGTTATTCAATAACAGACGGCTCCTTGCTGTCGTATACAGTATCTAATACTGGCAGGAGACGAAATCAATCCTTATAGAAATGATGGGTAAGTGACTGAATGAATGAATAACCCAGGAAATTACTTAGTAATTGTGTGATTATATGATTGCTTGTGTGAATCAATCAATACTTGAAAGAATATATTAGGTAATTGAGTAAGTCAGTGGATGAATGAAACTGTGAATGAATCGCTCTTCATGTGAAAAAATGGATGAATGAATGAATGAGTAATTGAATGAATCAGTGATTAAGTGAGAGAAAGAATGAATCAGTAATCGATTGAAAGAATCAAGCAGTGAGCAAAAGATTGATTAAATCAGTAATTTAATGAATCAATCAGTAAGTAAATTTTTTAATTGAATCAGTCAGTGAAAGAATTAATGAATAAAGTTTTTATGCAGGATATAAATAATGCATTTTCAATGAATGTAAAATTTAAAACCCCTCAACTGAATAATAAATTAAATGCAATATGAAAATAAATGTACTTTATTAGATGTCTTTTCTAGTTTTATAAAGTTGTCTTGTAACTGTCTCATGTGCAGCCCACACCTGTGATGAATTAAACTCAAGGAAAATGCACAGAGAAATGCTCCGCTCTTTTTCCTTGGGTTATTTTAGTCAGACGTCTAGCGGTGTTGCAGTAACTTGTGAGTAAACGTTTGTCTCCACTTCCTGTAAAGTGATGTACCGATGATGTTCCTAGTGTCCTTCGAACTTAACATGAATGCAAGATTCAACAGAATACATTAGTGAGTGAGAGAAAGACTGAAGAAGTGATTAGATGAACCAGTGAGTAAGTGAATGAGTGATTGAAGAAGTACGGTGAGTGAATGAGTGATTGGATGAATAGGTGAGATGTATGGATGGATGTATGGAGTGCTTGAATAATTGAGTCAGACTATATTTGAGTGCCAGTGTCAGATAAATAGACACCCCCTCCTCAGAGCTGGTCTGTGGCCAACTCTCCTTGATACAGTCCAGTATTCACCGCAAACATAACTAATCCTTTCATTAAATCAAGCCTCCCACTACCCTATAAAGGGCTAATTGTGTGGTGAGTCAGCACACACACACATATTCGTTATATCTTTTACCACCACAGCTCTCCAGCTTCCTAACACAGCGTTTCTGTGTTTTCCCTCAGTCACACATACACATGTGTTTGTGACTGCTTGCATATGTGTGCATGTGTGTGTGTGTGTGTGCATCTATGAATGCTCAGCCTCTCGTGTGTTTGCTCTACCTTACAGAGCGCCTGTTCATCTGCAGTGTGAGTTGTCAGACGTGTTCCCATAAGACTGCTTTTAACACACATCTCTTATTTTCACACATCAGTGACAGTGCTGTTCTTCTGCACTCGAGTCATCCCAAAATGCTTTGCTTGGCTGCGTAGGTCCTGAATGTAGACCTTTAGGTCACTTTAAAATAAATGCAGTCTGTTTGCTAACTAGCAAGACCGACTCAATGTTGTAATTTTAATGGGAGGATAACACCAAGCTATCAGTACTGATGCACATTGAAGTCTCGCTGATTAACATGTAGGAGACCTTCATCAGCCTATAGGGATCTTGTTTCACACAATAAAATCAGTTTAATCTCCTTTTTTCTCCTGTTTTATAGATAGACCAGTGAAGATCAGAAGCAACGGCTGATGAAACATGCAGATTAAGGAAGTCATACAGACTGCCTCTGTGGACTTTTCAACAACGTTGGACTTAAAAGAAACAGACTAGAGTCTAATGGCTAAACCATCAATGAGTGGTTTTCTCTTTTGGGTGTTTGGGAGCACTGTAGAATGGAGGATCCATTCCAGACATTCTCTCAAGGGTCTGTCACGCTACCTCAGTAAAGAATGAGCAATTTTCACAAGGCGGAGATATGCGCATGTCGCTACTGAACTGGTCCTATGGTTCATTTGTCTGGAAGGAGAACTAACGGGACCCTGAAGAAGAGGAAGTGGCCGTAACTTGACCCATGACAAAGTATGCACATGAAGAGCCAGGCTGTAAATGGGAATGGACAAGACTTGCTTTGTGGTCTACACCTGGGAAATATGAGACTATAGTCGACACAAAACAGTTCTTCTTCGTTTTAATCAAAGACGTACCCTAGTGACTCTAACAAGCGCTTCTGGCATGGCCGTGTCTTGTTTTTGATGGTAATCAGAGATGCCCCAGCTTTACTGAACTGCGTCATCCTGCCCATCTTGTTGTTGAGGTTGTTTGCTGGGATGCTGCGCAGGGGTCTTCTGGCCTGGCTCTCTCGAGTGGGTGTCCTGTTAGTGGTGGTGTGCTGCTGTCTTTCCCTTCTTTACGTCATCACTTGCAGCCCTCATGCTGATGAGCCCATGGCTGGGCAACCCCTGCCCAGGGCTGGAGGGATTGCTATGCCGGGTGGTCCGAGCAGGCCCGGTGGGGTCGGAGGTGCTCCGATCGGCCGGGAAGGCTTTCAAGCCCTTCTCCAAGAGCGTGAGGAGCAACACCGGCAGCACATCGCCAGCCTGAAAAAACAAATCACTCAACTCAAAGAGGCTCTGCAGGAACGGAGCGAGCAACTCAAGGGCATGCAGGAGTCTGTAGAGAAGCCGGCTGGGAAGGGGACAGTCGGCGACATGGCCGACGAGCACAGTCACAGCGACCTGCAGGAGTTCCTCCGCAGCCAGCTGAGCCGGGCGGAGGTGCACTCTGGGATAAGACTCCCGAGTGAGTACGCCGTGGTGCCCTTCGAGAGCTTCACCTTGCAGCGCGTCTACCAGCTGGAAATGGGCTTGACCCGTCACCCCGAGGAGAAGCCGGTGAGGAAGGACCGCAGGGACGAGCTGGTGGAGGTGGTGGAGAGCGCCCTGCGTGCCCTCAATGCTCCAAATCAAGGTGGAGACCAAGCCAAAGCCAGCAAAGTCTATACACCCTCAGACTTTATAGAAGGTAAGAATTATGTAGTACTTGCTTCCGCACTCTGCTCAAAAGCACTTTTAGCTTTAGCTTAGCATGGATAATTGAATATGATTAGACCGTTAGCATCACGCTCCAAAATATAAGTTTCAATATTTTTCCTAGCTGGGGACTATTTTCAGGTGCTGCACTACTTTCATGATACTGCAGCAAAGGTCCTTGATCATTACGTCAGAATGAGGGTATAGCCCTATCAGCTTAGAAAACATCACAAGAAAATGTTTTACATAGGAAAAATATCTAAACTCTGGTCATTTTTCAGTAAGATGCTAACTGTTTAACTCTAGGGGAGTTAAGGGGAGAAGCCTATTTTCTTAAAGGTCCAATTGCACTATTAACTATATTGTAAACTAAGACTATGATTAAACTTTGCCTCAAACTCCTAATTTGAAGCTAGTTGAGATTGGATATGGGGTTAGGCTCACCCAAAAACCTGTCATTAATCACTCGTTTGTCGTTTGAGAAAATGACGTTCTCTACCCAGATAGCACATGTACATCTGCAAGATGTCTTTTAAAGATCTCTTGACCTGGAAAGCATCTGCAGACTACAAACTTCTGGCAGACGTTTTATAGATGTCAGTTTTACATACATTCTAAATCGTAAACATCTTAAAGACATCTAATAGACGTCTATTTGACATCTAAAAGGAGACGTCCTATAGACGTCTCGCAGATGTAAATGCAGACGTCAGATAGATGTCTCCTAGATGTACGTGTGCTATCTGGGTAGGACCTTTATAGTGTGTGTGCCAGTGTGAAGACTGTAAGTCTATCCCTCAGCCTGGTTTTCACCCATGTTAAATTCAGTACTACAGTCTATAGACAGCCAACATGTAAACATTAAAATACTCAGTGTATAGCCACAACATGCGTGTTAACATGACATACAGCTCCACAGGGAAACTCTGCATCGATAAAGCCCAGAGCATGTCTGAGTTATTTAGAGGAAAGCTCTCAAAGTAATTTCGGAAACACTTTGAAAGAGTTGTACTGTATCCTTAGAAACAGATCAGCAAACAATAGAGCATCCTGCAGCCGTATGCTAACACGCTAGGCTAAGCCAGGATATCCTGTGATGACTCTAGAAACGTACACAGCTGTTTCATGTTCAGAGTTGTCTCATCTTGGCCGTTTCCTCCAGAGAGAGTAAAGCATCTCAGTGGTTATAGGCCCTACAGGAAATACATTATTCATGTTGCTATGCACCTTTTTTAGTCATAAACAACTGTTCTCAGCCCCAGAAGCTAAAGTGCTAGAAGTGAGATTTGCATGAACAAACTTTCCAAGACTAGGTGACTGCAATGATAGTTAGCTAAGCTCAAAACAGAAGATTTACATGAAAATAACAAACGAATGCTGAGTTTTCTGTAACACTTTAGAATGAGGAACAGTTATTTGCTATTAACTATTACTTTTCTTTTAAGAAACTTCTAATGTGCTTTTTATTAATAGTTAGTCCGGTAGTTATTCAGTTTAGGTATTGGGTAGGATTAGGGATGTAGAATAAGATATTAATAAGTGCTTAATTACTACTAATAAATAGCTAATATTCTAGTAAGTTGCATGCTAATAAGTAACGAAGAGTTAAACTAAATTTCTAATTTTCATGCTGGTGACTATCAAAACACACCATAGAGCTTAATATATAGAATAATGTATTGGAAAGAGTGCTGTATAATATTAATTTATCACTGTATAATACACTATTAGTCCTGAGATATTGGTTATCTTTAACTCTTTGTCTGCCAGTTTTTATTTTCTTTCTTTATTTATTTATTTCTTATGTTCACAAAAACTTAATACCCCCAGTATATTTGTTATCTCATTTTTATTATATATTCATTCATGCTTTTATAAACACTTCAGTGTGGATATTTTTCATGCAAGAAAATTTTAAATACTACATCTGTATTAAATACAGAAAGATGATCAGTACAGAGTAGATCACTTCAATCCAAAGCTTCACTTCCTTTTACTTCCTGGGTCGACGTTTAATTAATTAACACCACGCACTTATGTGCTTGACGATTGCATTATGTTTAACCTGATCTCACAGAATTGCGTGTAAGAATCATGAACTCTTAACGCATAATTCCATGTTAGTATCACGTCATAATCGAAAATTCTGTGACAGGCGTCAGCCGTGATACACTCGGATATCTGGATTCAAATATTGGGTAAAGATATTGCCATTAATGTAGTGGGGTGTGATTTTTTTACTGTAAACAGTCACAAAAGTTTTATTTATATTAGTTTATTTATACATTTATGAGCACTTAACCCAACACCTGTCCCTAAACCTACCATCCGTTAATACAACACAAGATAAACTGGCAGATACAACTACCAACATTATTTCTAATTCTTCCGAGGCTAAAGGATTGATCAGCATCTCTCCGTCCGGCGTGACTCATCTCTGCTGCAGCTGCTGCTTTGCGCAAATTTTAAAAAATGCCGCCAGGACACGATTTGTGTCATTCTACAGGACGAGAGTGTCTTTTGAATAAGAGTCAACGCGTTAACGGAACGGGATCATTTCGGCGATTAAAACTTATATTGTATTTTACTCTCTTCTTTGCATAAAGACCTCGTATGGCTTCAGAAGGACTTGTTTGTAATGCTTTTTTTATTGCTTATGGTCCGTTTTTGCTATAAATTAGCCTGGGCCCGCCCATAATTCCTGTGACTTTACATTCAATTTCGCGAGCAAAGTCAGTCTAGCAGATTTGCCGTTTTAGAGCATTTCCATTCCCAAAAAAGTAGGAACCAATGAGAAACAAGCTTCCCCACACCCTTGAGGCGAGTGTAACACGATGACGCAGCTGTTCTGTTAAACTCTTCGAAAGTAATCACCGAATGACTGTAAATACCAGCTACTCTCATATTAATCTGGCAAAACCGTCAGAAATCGTTTGACGACATTTTCCCACTGCTTTAATGAAGCTAGCTACAATTGGTTACGGAGGCTTCAGGTTACGTCGGTACGCATACGTTATCGGACTGAGCGATCTGATTGGTTGTAGATTCGTCCAGTAGTATACAGAGGCGTCTGATGGACACAGGTTAAGCCCGCCTCCCAGAAGGCAGGTAGTAAGGTAGCTTAACCAGACTAAGATCCTTTGAGCTTAATAGTTTTTTTAAAACATTAAAAAACTCAAGTTCTGTCAGTGGTGGGAAAAGGATTGAGCAATTCGAGCGTGCTCCTAGCTCTACACCGCTCTACTTCACTTCAGCAATGGAGAGCTTGTGAAAAACTCAAACAGAGCCAAGGCCACGTCTGTAATAATTTACAACTCAGTGTCCAGACACAATGTCAGTTTACCCAGCCGTCTTGCTAACACTGAGCGAGGCTGAATAATATTGTTGGAGAATCTAAAAATATTCAGTCCTGAACCATCACGGCAAGCTTGACCGTTACACCCGAAGCCGTGCTTCAGCAAACAGCAGTGTTTACGGAAAGCGTTTCTTTTCTACCCACAAAATACCTCTCCCACCCCGTCCCTCGAGGGACCGCTCTGGTTATCCTGTGTCCGTGCTCTGCTGGCTAACTACATAGTGTTCCTCTACCCAGAACTATTTTGTGGTGACACGATCTAATTCAGAGAGGAATAAAGATCCAAGATAAAAGTGCAGTTTTACCGTGAGCTGAGGCTAGCCGTGTTCACGTGATTTTGCTGCGTCTTAATTACCGTATCTGAGTGAGGTGGAGTCCAGGCTGCGGGTTACACTTTGATGTTTTTGCCGATAGTAGCTTTAGTATTGATTCAGATGGCTCCCCTAATGGCCCTGCTTTTCCCATAAATGCGTTTTATGTGTGGGATGGAAAAGGCTGGACGTCAGATTTATTCCGGTTTGTGAAGGCAAGCATCGCTACTGTTTCTGCTCAGGGTTAGGGATTTGGAAACACTGTTTAGAACGCCATAGCAACTTTTCCACAGATTTATTAGAAATTAGATGCACATATTTCCCAGTGCAGGTCATAATGCAGTGTTTCCACCCTGTGCTAGCAGAGCTAATGAAGCACGAAGCTGTGAAGGATGTTTTTCTCAACACGAACTGGGACTGATATGGGAGCTGAACAATGCACAGTAGATGCTGTACAGAACAGATCTCAGTTTATTTGGATTGTTTTCAGATGTGGGAAAGTACTGAGTGAAATCCTCAGATGACCTGATGCTCCTGATATCTCAACATCTGTTTCCTCAGAAATCTCTCATGTCTCAGCATAACTCATATCATTTGATCTTCAAAGAGTTTGAAGACTTGACTTTGCATTGCAGCATGTGTTCTCCGTTCAGTGATTGGGATTAGGGCTGCACTATTAATTGTATGCTAATCACAATTTCTGCTTCTCTACATTAATTAAGCATTATTGTTTGTGATACTAGCCTACTTGTTATTTATCCAGATTTTGTTTCTTTTAATAATGCAATTATCTTGCATTGTAATTATTACTGCTGATAATATTAGCAATTTCATTGCTTAAGCTTTTGAGAAAAGCTTCTTGAGGTTTTATGAGGTATTATACTGTCTTTGATAAATATATTAAATAAAATGAAATGTGTATGAGTTGATTTTCCACACTAAAGTGCAATAATTCAGATGAAATGTTAAAAAGACATTAAAGCAACTATGACTAATCATCACAGTTATGTTTAACTATTATTGTGCAGATGTTCAAAGATCTCTGTGACATCAGTACTAGTTCTGCTTCACTCATTTGGTTTTATGTGATGCTTTTAAATTAGGAATATTAATATATTGTAATAGAAAAGACTGATGACTGATTGTATCTCATTATTAACTTTCTTAGACAATGAAGAGAAGATTAAATTAGCCACAGTGGGTCTCGTTTAGGAGGTATTTATGTGCACAAATGAGTGAGATCTGCCAGTGAATGCTTTTATGACATCACAAACTCTGGGTTTACTTTTAATCATGTTGATCAGATATTATACATACCTCTGCCGTTTTACATATATTTGATCACGTAGTAAAAGACTAAACTGTAGCTTCGGCTGTCAGATTTCTTTTTATAATAAATGCAGATTTTGCTGCATGTGCTCTCAGGCAAAAACCTGACTGTAGAGAGAGCCGTATGTTTGCTGAGAGTGTTGAAAGACTGCCTAGAAAGCTATTATATGGAGATGATTTGGGTGTGTTGCTAATGACTAACCTCCAGCACACATCTGAGAAACTCAGATTCATTAAAGTGGTCACATGATGTTCCTAAAAAGAACATTATTTTGTGTATTTGGTGTGATGTGTTTATGAGGTTTAAGATGTAAAACACATTATTGTCCACATACTGTACTTTATTGTTTCTCCTCTAAGCCCCACCTCCTGAAACGTCTCGATTTGTACAAAGCTCATTGTTCAAAAAATCAAGGTGTGCTCTGATTGGTCGAATACCTCAAGGGTCTGATGAAAATGCTCCGCCCCTTACCATAACGTGATGCTGAGTCCCGGTGCTACGACACCAAAACAATAAAACACATTGTCTCGTTTGGATAAAAGTGTCTGCTAAATGTTTAAATGTAATGTAATGAGAATTAAAGTCACAATTACTAGAAATGAGTACCTATAGAGATATTATACAGATTGCATGCATACACAACTTGTGGAAAAATGCACTCTGGGTTTTTCCATCATGAGAATGTCTTGGTGTCTTTCTTCACAAGTGTGTCTTTGTGCTTATCTTCGTAGCGTTTGTCCTTGAGCTTTAGATTTCTTTAAAACTGGGCTTGTGTGGTGTGGGTGTTTGGGTTAATGTTTTCTTTTCTTCACTCGTCTCGATGTCTTCTCATCACGGCAGGCCTATCGCGCACTGAGAAGGACAAGGGCACGCTGTACGAGCTGACCTTCCGTGGAGAGCAGAAGCAGGAGTTTCGCCGGCTGCTTCTCTTCCGTCCCTTCGGCCCGCTCATGAAAGTGAAAAGTGAGCTGGTGGAGACGGCCAACATGCCCATTAACATTGTGCTGCCTCTGTCCCAGAGAGCCGACAAATTCAAGCAGTTCATGCACAACTTCAGGTGACTCTCCTTCTCTGCTCTTATCTGTTGATTATTGTTCTGTGCACCCGTTTCTTTCTTTTTCACAGTTCTTGCAGGCACTTTCATTAATAAGGCACACTTTTGTAAGTGCCAGGATAAAAAAAAAAAAAATGCGAATACACAGTGAATAAAAAAAATCTTCAAAAGGTATTATATCTGAAAGTGCACTGTGTAAAAAGTTATTGTCTCTTAAATGAAAGAGTTGGCTCTGAATCACTGAAATTAGACGTTTTTAAAACAAGTCCCAAGCCGCTTGATGTTGATGTCATCATAAAATATTAGCATATTGCTGCCCACTTGTTGATCTCACTTTGGTCTGAATGAAAATGCAAATTTATTCTTCACCACTAGGTGTCTCTTTAGGAGCATTGAAGGAACGAATTGCTTGGGAGTTGTTTAGGTACAAATAAATGCATATAATAAGAAAATGAAAGTGTTTTTGATCCTGCATGCAGTGAAATAGGAAAACTGAAGGCAGCATTAGTTTATAGAATCTTATGTTATGATTGGTTATGTGATATGTTCTGAAAATGTCAAAAATGGATATATTATATTGGATATTACCGTATTTGCCCATCAAGACCTGCATTTATTTGATCAAAAATGCAATAAAAACAGCAATATTTTGAAATATTATCATAATTCAAAATGACAATGTTCTATGTTAATGACATATTCTAAAATGCAATTTATTCCTGTGATGATAAAAGCTGAATATTCAGAAGCTATTATTCCAGTACATGACTTTTATTCCATACACAAACAAAAATGACAAAATGTAAATTTTAATTTAAATATAAAGACTATACAGAGTTTTTTAGAATATTGTATGTTTAAAGTCAGGATTTAAAACTGTATGTTACACAAACAACATAGTGTTACATTTTTAATTTAATTTTATTTTATTTTAAATACCGAGACTAGATTATTCCTGCTGTTTGTCATTTATATTTTATTTAGTTTTAATGTTAAAAGTTTAATAACTCTATAAACGTTTAATAATAACAAATTTGCCAAAAAATGAACACATGTGCAGTTATTTAGTAGGTTTTGGAGCAGGTTTGCTCCCTCCTGTCAGTCTTTCTCAGTAATTTGTCTTCTGCTTCTCCAGCGTGTTTTAATTTCTGTTGTTAATGAGTGCCTCCGAGCAGTGTTTAAAGAGCTGTATGTTAGGCGTAGAGCGAACACTTTGACCTCGTTCTGTTGTCAGAGTCAGGAGAGGACAAACAGGGGATTGTGGGTAATGAATGAGCTCATCAGACTTTTGTATTTTCATGCACTTTTGTTGTCGTGATAGAAATGATTCCAGTTTAAATCAATGTTTTATTGAAATATGTCCTGATCATGTGAATATTTGATATGGCGTGTCAAAAAGGCATTAAGAGAGGCATCTAAAGTTTGATATGGTCACTAAGGTTGCGCTTATTTAGTCCAAAATACTTTAAACACAACAATATTATGAATTATAAATAGGATTTTAAGTGTGAATGTGTGTTAAAGTGATGTTCAGCATCATTACTCCAGTCTTCAGTGTCACATGATCTTCAGAGGTTTGGGTTTGTCATTCTCTCATGGATTAAACCAAACCTTAACCAGCTAACTTACCCAAGGTCAGTCCCAGCGTCATGTCTTCGGTCAGAATGATCAGGACTGGTCTGATCCTGTCACATGCTTCTCCTGCTTTGTTTTGTTCCACTGTTCTCATTGCAATGCTTTCTGGGATTGATAATGGTATCAATAATCATAATGATGCCCACTCTACCCACAATACTTTGTTGCAGTGATGCAAACTTTTAGGCATCGCAATAATGTCTTAGTTATAGTTAATGAGTTGGTTTTAATGCTTTGGAAATATATCAATTCAGCGTTAAATGTGTTCTCGTTCTCAGACAGGAAAACAGCTCTGGTGCAGCTGGAGAGTGCTGACCTCAGTGTGTGTGTGTGTGTGTGTGTGTCTACAGAGAGGTGTGTGTGAAGCAGGACGGCCGGGTGCACCTTACCGTGGTATATTTTGGAAAGGACCAGATGAATGAGGTCAAAGGAATCTTGGAGAACACATCGAGGTATGTCACGTTATTATCTGTGTGTGTGTGTGTGTGTGAGGAAGTGTGTGCACCCATATATGTGAAGAGATAAGGCTGAGGTTATGTCTGAGAAATTCACAGTTAAATAAAAAGGAACCAGAGGGTTGTGTTAAGTTCCTTCCAGTAAACTCTTTCCCAATGCATTATGGGTTTTGTCTGAACCGTGGGTCTCTGTCTACACACACAGAAACCAGTTTTAACCAGCATAAATAATTCCTTTAATTTATAGATCAAGCAAACTTAAAATCGCCATCTTCATGAATATATTAAAGGAGTTGTATTAATAAAAGATGATGCTGATATACTGAGTAATAAGCTCGAAGCCTTCAATCTGTAATGAGACGCATGCTGACAGTCGTGTTACATATAGGACATATATAAGAGATGTAAAATAAATATATTACATTCATAATGAATTAAATAATAAATTCAATTCAATTTACAATTTATCTAAAATATGAAATATTGGTTATTATAAATAATTAGAATATTGATTAGAATATTAATATAGAATAAGAATAACAAGACACTAAAACACTATATATATAAATATATACACACACAACAGTAAATTAATATTCTGTTGTATTCTATAAAAATAAAAAAAAACATATTGCTTATTGCATTATAATAACTAATAATAGACTAATAATAATACATTTATAACAATAAAAAAACAGAAAGTATAAAAATGTGTGTTTGTATGTCAATACTAAGTCAATTATTAATAAGTCAATAACTATATTATATAATTGAATTTTCAAATAAAAATGATATGAATTAGTGCTGGCTAATAATAACTATAGATACAGTATCTATATGCTGTGAGTGGTCATCAGTAAGCTGTGGTGGTCACTGATCAGAGGTCAGTAGAGGCAGATGAAATCAGCGGAGCAGTAGATTGCTGGAAACCTCTCAGCTCTGCAGAAGATAAGAGTTCTCTCAGTTCACAGCAGAAACACTGAGCAGCGGAGGAACGGGACAGTGTTCAGGATCAGGGAGGAGCTCTCGCTGGTTCTGTGGGAATTCACTGGCTTTCGGTGGAGCTTAATTCTTTCTGTACTTCAGACTAAGTGGATTCTCCACAACCTCCTGATTACTCTTTCCAGCTGTCTTCTGAATGTCTACAGCTAATTAGTTCTAATTTCCCAAAGGTCCTGAATGCTTGTGTCTGCATTTCTTAAAGGAATTTACCTCAAATACAACCTAAATTCAGATTATCATAAAAGTAAATCATTATTTTATTACATTTTTTATCAAGCACTTTAACAAAAACAAAAGTTTCATTTTTCATAGTATGACACTGTACCACATGTGTGTGAAAAAAAGTGTGTGTGTGTGTGTGTGTGTTTATGAGGACACAGATGTGTATAATGACACGGGTATGACAGGTATTACAATATGAAGGTGTTTATGAGGATATTTTCAGTGTCCCTGTAATTCAAAACACTTAAAAACAGTAAAAGTGTGTAGTGTTTCCTGTAAGGGGTAGGTTTAGGTGTAGGGTCAGTCTGTACAGTAGAGAGAGACTTCACAGAGAGTGTGTGTGTGTGTGTGCTGACCTGTATGGATTTGAGCATGCTCTGTCTGTTGTCATACGGACGCAGGTCTCTGGGGACGTAGAGGCGCACAGAGCTAATGGAGGTGATGAGATGAAGAATCACAGGAACAACCTGAACGACAAACAAACCCATCTGATTGGACGACCTTTACTGGCTGCCTCTGGCATGAAGAACTTCACACCGTGGCCATATATGAGCAGAAGCACAGCGAGAAGCTGGAGGGTCAATCTAAACACATTCAGCGGGACCGGCGTCGACATAAAGCAGAGTTTACAAGCCCACAGAGACGAGGAAGAAAAACCCCAAACCTCTGGAGCTCCAGCTAAACCACTTAACGATTGAGGACAGAGGTCAAAAAAACCAAACACTGCAATCACAGCTGCGACAAGGTGCTTCTGACACAGACTTCTCTAGTAGATTATGCTAAGAAATAAAATAAGTGCTAGAATTTTGAGCTCAAGCCAATTGAGAGCCGTCCAGAACAAACAAGCTGGTTATATTCCACGAAACCGGTCCGTCTGCTGACCACCTCATACTGATGACTACTGCTCCTGGTAAATACAGCAATAAGCATTTTACATAAAGGGGAAAATTAAGAGAAACTTTGAAGTAGATTTCATGACATTACAAAACAGGAAATACAAATGAGATATAGTTATAGCATGAGCCAAAAATACATCAAAATGACTCTGCCAAAAAAAAAATCATTAAAGATTGTGCTCCATGAAGATATTTAGCATATTTTTGATTAGCTATATGTATTATGTATGTAATATGCATAAATCACAATTTTGAAAAATGAGCTTTTGACTGGTTTTGTAGTCGGTGGTCAGAATAAAAACAATGACATCAGGTTAAAAATATTAAAAACAAAGTTAATTCACAAAACATAAATAATTTCTACAACTTAACATAAACTATCCTACATCGCATGCAAAGAAAAGTGTCATGGGCGTTAGATTTTCTCAACTTATATCTGGCCAGTGTGACAGGAAGTTAATAGTGACGCTGTATTAAAACACTAAACTGGGGGGCATGTTTTAGAGGGGTGTTACGGCAGCTTGCTGTACATGGCTGAGGTAGGCTGGTGTGGTGTTTCTGGGTCATGTTCACGATCACACTCCCAGTGTGGTTGTCTTACCTGCATCTCGCCCTTCTCTCCCGGGCCCGCTGGTTTAGCCGACTCCGTGGCTGCGTTCTTCACACTGTCTTTACTGCAGTGAAGCAGAACCTCCACCACAAACAACGGCTCAGCTTCCCCAACTCCAGCCTGCAACAAGAACACACTTAATCACGAAGTGTGTGAAGTTTATCAGTTCCCTTCTGTGTGCTGCTGGACATCTAAGAACCTAGCGTCCGTGTATTCATGCCACAGTGACTGACGAGGATCAGAATGAGCCATTCCTGCAGCTTAGCTTCAGTAAATGTTTTTTGTCCCCCACTTGAAGTTCAGCAGGTCACAATGTTTATATAGAAACATCTATCTGTAAGAATCTATAGTCTGCCTCGACCTTGGTTGTAGGTCATCTGGGGTGATTACATCCTGAGCAAACGGTTAGTGACTGTAGAAAGGGTGTAGGACACAGAGAACCATCTCAGACAGAGGAGTGTTAGAACTTCACTTATGGCGCTTTTCCACTGCATAGTACGGTACGGTACGGTTCAGTACAGCTCACTTTTGGGGGGTTTCCACTGGGAACAGTACCTGGTACCTGGTCCTTTTTTAGTACCACCTCAGTCGAGGTTCCAAGCGAGC
>JAUCNO010000002.1:3358161-3377809 GCA_032353835.1 Enteromius viviparus | reverse complement strand
TAGGTTCAGGTATTTAATAATCACGCAGCATCAAACAATCTCATAACCTCAATCACTATGTATGTAGTTTATTTAACTCTCTGTGTCGTAAAAGTAACAATATATTTTATGTTTTGTGCACTTTAAAGTATCGAACGCAAAAATCGAAAAATCGCATCGCAATATTTATTAGAAAAAACGAAATTAGGTTTTTTCTTAAAATCGTGCAGCCCTACAATATATGAATGTAAACATTAACATTGTCTCCCAAAATAAACAAATAGACTCCATGCAGCCTAAATGAGTCGTTAGCAATCTGAATCAGTGACGGCTACATGGTAGCACATTTGGGTAATTCCAGTCTATGTTCAGCACCCAGTTTATTTGCAGCAGTGCTCCACTGAATCACAAGCTGCAAGTATGACAAATAATAAGATGCTTATATTTCCATCCAGCGTTCGAAATACAGAACTACCACAATGGGCCTATTGTTTCCCACGCTGTAGACCAACATGCTTCATAACCTAGGACAAATATATAAAAAAGCACATTTTAAAGAACAACATGGCTGCTCTTGGGTCAGTATGAGCTAAAGCTTTTATCTCAGTAAACTAATATAACGATGCTATATGTGCTGCAAACTAGACAAAAACACCTTTAAAAGACACACAACATCTTAGTTATCTCCAATCATGTGAACATTGTGTGAATATATTAATTAATAAAAAGCAGAGAAATGAAAGAATTTCATACAGAAAAAACAGGAAATAAAAAGATCTAAACTAAAACCAAACAAAAGTGAACGTTAATAAAAACAAATCACCAAACCATATCAAAGAAAACCAACATTCGACAGAAGGTTGTCTTGTGGATGAAGCTCACCTTCAGCAGGCCCTCAGAGAACAGGATCTCGATGGTCTCCTTGAGGATCGGCAGCAGGCCGCCGTGATGAATCCCTATCCCTCTCTTCAGCAACGGCAGGACATGCTCCACCTGGTCACAAACAACCCAATCAACCACACAGCTTCAGGACTCGTCACACCATCACTGTGTTCATCAAGACCAGCTCAAAACACCCAGATCTGGACTCGTGTGGAATAGAAGAAGTGTGAGCGGATGGCTAGCACACGATGAGAGAGAACGTGTGGAGAAGAGCAGCTTGGACATTTCTCCTTATGTGTTCTGCACAAGACAGACCATTATTTGGGGTGAATTCTCCTGAACGATGCATATTTATTCATTATTACATACCAAGTCTAAAATACTCTTCCAAACCATTTTAATTTAGATTTTTTAAGAAAATAAGATGTAAAAAAAATCAAAATGCAAGGAAATGCTTTCCATGAAACAGGTTATGAATGTATAGTTGTGTAATACTCACTGTTATGTGCTTCTGTTTAAACTGCACTTATCTTTCTATAATAACAATAATGTATAATTACTGTTTAGTAGTGTTGTCAAATTAAGTTTGTAATTTATGTATGTGTGCATTTATTATTCATGTATAAACAAATGTGCGTGTATATAATTCAGAAAAATCATTTCATTGGAAAAACCTATCATTTCTGTTTGAGGGAAGTGGAAGCGTGTGCTCGGGCGAATCTGGGTCAGCAGCGTAAGGAGCTCAGAATACACAGGAAGAAATACGTCATTGAAAACAAACAGACAAGGGTCAAGTTGAAGGATGGTCTGTTCCTCATAAAAGCAGGATTTACACAAACAGTGTGTGTGAGCTGGTTCTGATGGAGGATGGCTTCAGGAGCCTGAGATGTGACCCCGAGACAGAGGGGAAACTTTTACGAGCCTCTTGAAAGCATTTTGGGACTTGCTAATACACCCAGTCACCTCAACCAAGTTTACCAGGTACTGCCTGACTTTACTGTGGTTTCTGTGGCAGACGTTTAATAACCAGAGCAACAGCTCACTCCATTACCAAGAGAACTGGACGTTAAGAATGGGCGACTTCAACATCTTAAAAGCTTAACGTGGACCATGTGGGAAAGATTTTAGGGTAGTCAATAAGATGGAAATAGATTTATAAGCCATTCTGAGAGTAATTTACTAGCGTTTCATTAAAAACTGTCATTAAAATTAAAAACATTTCAATACTTATTAATCCAGCTGTAAGAGTGAATTTCTGCTGCTAGAAGACCTTCAACACGTTCTTCAGAGCAATGTTAATATTTTTAAAGGAAAGCACAGGCTGTTCAAGTTGAAAACAATGACGTGAAAGTATTCACAGTTAGACCATCCAATGATTTAAAGCAATTAATACACATTTAACCAGTTTAATATGAAGAAACTGTGTTTTTAACCAACACTGTACAAGACACCAGAACGCTCCACTGTTTTGTGTGTGTATATTTATTTTGCATATTTGTCATGTCACTGTCCTTCTGCTGCACTGTAGAGCTCTGTCACTAAAACCAATTCCTCGTATGAGTAAACATACCTGGATATAAAGCAACCTGGAATCAGTGTTTTCCTTTATTGAAGCATAAACCCTATAAAACAATGCAAGCTTCCAGTGTTTCTCTGTGGCACTGATATCTCAAGATTTCCACTTCCTGCGCATCTGATACTCGACTGACACAAGCTCATCTGTGTTTGAGTGGAGCTCGAGAGTTTTACTGCCCTTTAAGAGGGTCACACATCAGACGCGGAGCTGCGCAAACACACACACACACACACACACACACACACACACGCATCTTTCCAAGAAAACTGAATTTAAAACCAGAATATATATAGAATTAAATTAAATTTGGTTAAATCATTCATACGTTTAGGGTTAGGAGTTGCTTAGAACAATAATTAAGTGTTTACATATAAACAACTACATAATTGCTTAAAAACAATTAATATCCAGAATTTAATAGCAAGTGCTGTACAGCAGTATGAGCTGCTAACACTTACATACACACACACACCGAGATAAATAAGATAAAATAAAAGCGCTTATGTTTATTTAATGAAATCATAGTCTTTTAAAATGTAATCGTCACATTAAGCTGTACTGCAATTCTGGTCCGTAACCCAATTTAAGACCTTTTAAAACCATACTTAAGACTATTGTACAATCTAAAACGTATGATCATAAATTTGATTTAAGACTTTTTAAGGAGCCCTGATAGAGTATTTAAGTCATATGAATAAATATGTTGTTTTTATCAGTCGTTTCTCATTCTGACGGCACCCATTCACTCCACTGACGAGCAAGTGATGCTTTGCTACAAACTGCTCCCGTGATGAACTCCTCTACACTGCAACGATTCCCTGAACCATCAGTTAATCCACTACCGTTTCTGTGCTGGGGTCTATTCAACTATACTCAGTCAAGTCATCAGTTAAAGACCATAACTTATATAAACATTAGCACACGCATTAAATCATGAAGATAACGCTGTATTAAACACAGAAGTCTACCTGTGGTAGCTTTTTGTCTTCATCAGACAGGCAGTCTGTGGCGTTGTTGAACACTTCTTCCACCAGTTTCTTCTCCTCGTCTGGAAATTAGAAATCAAACTTCAGTGTACATGTGATGTCATCTCTGAAACACAGCCAGAATAACCAAGACAGGTGTGTGTGTGTGTGTGTGTGTGCTTTATACAGAGGCTCAGGACTCGTCATGAAACACTACGAACCAGAGAGACGTACACAGATGGAGAAAAATAAAATATTCATGAAGAGTATTGAAGAAACAGAGAGCTGCCATTTTCTTGCTCCAAACAGAGTCGAGAAACAACGTGTCATGAAGGATCAGAACATCTCTCTTCCTGCAGCGTGTGGCGCCGTCGGATCCCAGCAGGCTTAGCGCACTCAAACTCACAGAATAAACTAAATATAGAGCCGCAGCTCTCTGTGGTGACCCAAGGTCAACAATCAACAATAAAAGCTTTAAAATAAATCATTGACATTCATTTAAACAACAGCAATGAGAGCTGCCAGATTTAGTGCAATTAAATAAACTTTAATTAATTAATGAATGCATATCATAGGGCTTTTAAACTCAACTAAAACCATTAAAAACATTTCTATTTTATTTGTGTCTAGGCTACATTACTCAATTCAATTTAGTTAAACAAATTGATTTTGACTACTCAAAATAAGTAGTTAATTAATAGATTAGTAAATTAATAAACGCATTGCAAACATGTATTCTTTAGACAGTCAATTAAACAAGATGTTAGTGTTTTATAGGCTGTAAACATCAAACGTTTTCCAATTTCATTAATGTTTTTTCATTTGTTTCTGCATACTGCTTGCACCTCATGAGTGTGTTTTCCTTCCTGAGGAGAAGAGAGAGCAAAGGTTCTTCAGGTAATCTGCTTGATACCAGGCCAGCTGTCCCACCATGACAGATTTCACCCTTCTCCCAAGTTTATTGAGCTGTAGTATGCATTTAGCATTGTTTTCCTCTTCCATCAAGAGAAGAACAGAACCAGTGATACTGATTAATACAAGCGTCCTCATCTCTGCACCGCTTGAGAGACTCCACTCTGGCCTGCTGGAAATGATGAAAACGTCCTGGAAGGCCTGTATAAAATCACACTTGAGCTGGAAAGCTCTTATGATGACATGAGCTAAGATAGAGCCAATGAAAACACTCCCCCCACCTCCAGCAAGACTCGCAAAACACTAGCAGCTGTCGGTCCGAGCTCACCCGTGCACCAACAAACCCAAAGACTTCCAGTCTCAAGAGCTCAAAACACGTCTAATACACAACTACACCACGCTTCTGTGAGCACCAACCTTTACTAACCACGTCCAATTAGGTCTTGCTAATAAAAGCAGTATGGGACGTCTCCCACATAGACCGTGATCCTGAAGGGCTCAGTAACCCCTTCTGCTTCAATCACATGAAGAGTTGATGAAGAGCTCACAGAAACACTCTCAAATTCCCCAAAAACAGCCCAAAGCTGAGCTCATTTTTGAAGTTTTTCGCCATGATTTGCATTTTATTCAATCTCTTCGTAATTAAGAGGAGAGATCAATCATCACTGCTCCCATATTTGAGCAATAAGAGCGAGAAACATTTCATCAAAGAAGAAACATGACTTTCTGTCTCTTTCCAAGGATTGCTTTGAGCAAAGAATCTCTGCAGGGGTGACTGAAAGATGGGAAATATCCCTTTAAACCCTTAACTCAAATAAAAACAAGAGAAACAGTCTTAGCAAGGAGCGTTATTCATTACTAGAACATCAATACCTGTGTTGAAATCCAGTTTGGCCACCTGCAGAGCGTACGCCTCGCATTCCTTCTTACTGAAGCTGAAGATAATCACCGGCTGGAAGTTCCTTTCCATGATCATCTTCACTATCTTAAAGACATTGGACGGACCTTCAGAGACAAAACAAAACAGAAGCAATGTTCAATACAGCGCCCAGGAAACGATCTCAAGAAAGATTCAGTATAGATGTGCGATCATCATTCACTCCTCCTCGAGCGGTTTCAACTCTGCATGCATTTCGTGGTTCTGAACACAAAGGAAGACTCCATGATGTATTTTCCCTACTGTAGGAGTCAATGGTAAGTCTGGTTACTAACGGTCTTCTCTCAGCAGAACCAATACATTCCTTCAGGTTTGCAAGTACTCGAGGGAGAGGAAATGAGGACAGGATTTCAGCTGTAGTCATAAAATCACCTTTCAATTTTACTACAGCGACAAATTCATGCATTATTAAAACAACTGAAACACAGCCGCTCATGTGTGTGGGAGTTTATTTCAAATTATTTATCAGCTCTATGACTCTAGACACACCTGACAGCAAAATCCAGGGACAGGAAGTGGATTTCGTTTGAATTGAGCTCAACTTTAACTTCAGCATTAGCTTGAAATGCAGTGATAGAAAGATCATTTACTTAGAAATCAGACTGAACCCCAGCTTGATCAGAACACAGGATTAGGTTTGTGGTGAGTTTAGTCCACACCTGGGACCAATCAACAGCTGATGATTCAGATCAGACCCGCAGCAAATCAATGGGAGTCCTCATTGATCTGAACTAGTGACCGAGGACTCACTACTGAACAATCTTACACCGTTTAACCTTCACAACCCATTCCACTTAAAAGATTATTTCATGTAAAACTGGACAAATGAAAACAATAAAATGAGTCCAACTGAACTTTAATGATTGAAAGCAAACTTTTTTGCTTAAAATAATAAACTGCTGAAGTGTGTCACTGTGATTTCACGTTGACCGCTGAATACTAACCTTTGGTTCCACCCTTTCTGCCCTTGGGGTCCCATTTGGCCCCAGTGTTCCCTCCTGTGTCCCCTGCATCCCTCAGGACCTGCATCGCCGTGTTAAAATTGTCTTCTCTGAACTCTCCCTTTCAAGAAACAGCATAAAAATATGATTACATAACTGCGATGATATTTGGAATAGTTCTAAACTTGATCGGCTTGTTGTTCTGGTTGTGGTTTGGACGTTATTCAACACACACACACACACACATATATTCCAGCTTTCAGAATCTGTGTAGAATTACACAAATACCATTCTGTATCAGAGCGCACACACCCTCATCTCTGAGGGAATAAAGGTGTTGGCGAGTAACTCACGTTCTCATCCACAACCAGGTGGAGTCCGTCGCCCCCTGCTGGAAACACATAGTGCTGCAGAGGAGTGGGGCGGTAGTCTGTGTACACCACGTGACACGGCTGCCAGGAAACAAACAACTTCTGTTAGCTCTGTTTTCATTAGTCTCTGTTTAGCTGCAATTGATGTGTATTTGTTTTTCAGTTTGAAACACTGGATGTGAGAAGTGTGTTGGTTAAAGTATTCTAGGCTGTTGGTCACTAAAGAGAGTTTGATAAACTACCTGTTTGTGAAGGTGACAAATCCACTCGGCAAACTGTCTTGCGTTGGGAATGGTGGCGGACAGGAAGACGTGATGCACGTTGTCTGGCAGCAGGATGATGGTTTCCTCCCAAACCACTCCACGCTCTGGTCACATGATCAACATGCATGTCATAATATCCTCACACACGAACGACAACCACATTTATCCACACGAGTCAATCTATTATAATAAACCGTGCTAATCATGAATAATAAATCATTACAGTTACAGGTGAACAATCCACAGCTATGATTTTATGATGTAACCCACCTGAGTCTCTCATGTAATGGATCTCATCAAAGATGACCCAGGCCACCTCCCTCATGACCTCTGACCCTCTGTACAGCATGCTCCTCAAAATCTGGAAGAAAACACCCCAACAAGGCCATGAGTAAAGAGTGGGTTGCTGCCGCTGCAGCAGATAATGAGCTCCGCCTCACCTCGGTGGTCATGACCAGGCAGGAGGCCGTGGGGTTAATGGTGACATCACCGGTCATCAGACCCACATCCTGGAACTCTTCATACATCTCCCTGTACTTCTGATTGCTCAGAGCTTTGATGGGGCTGGTGAAGATCACTCGCTGCTTTTCTCGAAGAGCCAGAGCGATGGCATACCTGCGAGCAGAAGGAAGCACACTCAGATCTAAACCACTGCATTATATAACGCCACACACAGCACACTCACTCTGCACACACGGTCTTCCCCGCCGACGTGTGAGCCGACACCAGCACCGACTGGTTGTTATCGATGCACAGGATGGCCTCGCGCTGGAAAGGGTCCAGGATGAAGGGGTACTCCTGCAAGAGCAGAGAAGAAGTTGTTCAAATCGAGGCAAAGCAGCGGTGCTGTCTGAGGAGCTCCAGTGAGGTTTCTTAAATGACCTTAGCAGCTTTTCCAACGCGTGGCTTCAGCGGAGTGTACTCCTCGTCTGCAGGAAGAACCACCTGAGAAAGACGGACCGGGTCACAACACAGACATTCAACAGAGAAGTGTTTATTCTCCAGTGTGTGTGTGTGTGTGTGTGTGTGTGTACCTCATGAGTGCAGCCCTCCACCGTCTCCACCTGCTCCGCCTTCACTTTAGGCATGAGCTCTGACAGACTGAAGGACGACACAGACGCAAATAATAAGAGCTCCTGCACGCACTTCTCAACAAGTTCTCATTTATTCACAGCTTCGTGTCTACTAACTCTGACAGCAGACTGTTAGGGTAGGTTTAGGGTTAGTAGAATAAGTTAACATGTACTTGTTAAGCGTCTAGTAGTCAGTAGGTAGTGACTGACGGCAGTAACTCCTGGTGCAGATTAATCTGTAAGAGCACTATATAAACCAGCACATAAACACCAGCACTCTCGTACTTGATCTCCTCGGCTGACACGGTCTCCAGCTTCGGTCTCTTCCCCAGCACCTCCTCATCCGGCCCGTCGGGCTCAGCATCTCTTTTGCGCACAGCTTCTGCATCGCTCTGCTGTTTACTGCCTTTACCAGGAGTCTTTCTATCAGAGGAAGAACAACAGACTCAGTCCTCATCTCTACGGGAGTGTTTTCTAGTCTAATTAGACACATAGATAAAAGGCTGTGTGTTTAATATACACAACCCTGGAGCACAGGAGCATTTGTAGCAATAGATTATTTTATGCCAAAAATCATTAGGATATTAATGTTCCATTAAGATATTTTCTGCATTTCTTACCCAAAGTATATAAAAACGTTTTGATTAGTAATGCATGGTTAAAGATTTCATTTGGAAATGAACTTGAAAAGCAAATTTTCTCAATATTTAGATTTTTTTTGCTCCTCAGATTCCAGATTTTCAAATAGTTGTGTCTCAGACAGATATTATCCTGTCATAACAAACCAGACATCAATCTGATTTCTTCAGTTTTCAGATGATGTATTAAATGTCAGACCCTTGGTTTCTGGTGCAGGGACACATTAATTAGTAGGTTTTAATGAAACAAGCAATTTCAATACAACATGCACCCAAACCTAATTAACGTTACGTTAAAACAGCCTGAGTGATGAAAGGTAGATTATAAACCAGTTTATAACTGTAATGGGATGATATATATATATATATAGATATATAAAATATAGTAAATATTCATCTGTGCGCGCGTCACATGTGTTTAGCACGACAGGTAAAATCCTATCGTCACAGTATCTAGAGATTAGTGACGCAGAACAGTCCCACATCCCGTTCGTTCACCTACCCTGCCGGAGCTGAGGACTTAGCAGCGGGTTTTTTGCTAGAACCGGCCTGCTCTTCATCAAACACGCTGAACAAGTCGTCTCCAAAAGCGTCCGCCATGACTTCAAACAGACACAACTCCCACCGTGCTTTGCCCAAGCCGCGTGCCGGAAATGACATGCGCCGGGTCAAACGTGAGAAGTGAGCAACGTTGAAAGAACACCGGCGAGAGAAGACTTTTATAAAAAAAAAAAATAATAATAATAATAAAAAACATAAAAAAAAAATAATAATAAAGAAATTTTAAGTCATTTAAATTTGGAATTAAATTACTTTTATTTAAACACGTTTTAATGGACAGCTTTTGAAAAATAAACCGCAGGTTTTTTCATAACAATGTATTTTAGTAAAATAAGAAACTTTCTTATTTAATATATGTATTTATTAGATGTTTGTACATTAACTTTTTTTTGCAAGATGAATGAATGAGTTTACTAATTTTTAATAATTAAAATATTCGCCTTAACAATACTTTTCCATTTTCAAAATAAATCTTAAACCGACGGACAACGTTTTTATACATTACTTAACGCATTATTTACATAAAGACTATACGAAACACTGTTTATGCATAAAGTTCTAAAAATATAAGTTTTCTTACTGAACTATAATAGAGACAGATCGGGTTCTCTAAAGGTTCCGCAGAACTTTTATTTTGAAAAAAAGGCTTCAGTAGTTTCCGTTTTCACGGGCTCTGATAGAGTTGGCTTAGCCGGCTGACAGCAGAGTCTTCTTCACTATTTTTCAGCTATACAATTTTCGTTCACAGAAATGTGGTTCATGTAGTGCATTGATCAGTAACACACTCTTGTCTTCGCGATGGGCGGGAAGAAGAAGAAGGCAGCTTCCGCTCCGGCTGCTCTGAACACGAACGGTGCAGAAACTGAACCCAGCGGGAAAAAACACACACACAGACCAAATAATGACAAATCAACCTCGAAGGAGAACAAACCCAGAGGTCAGACTTCATTCGAAAATGTCATTGATTGAACAGGACAATATGTGATTCAAAATATATATTATACTTATTTCAATTGTGATGTAACGTTACAGTGTAATTCATAATCAGTAGGTAACGTTTCTTAAAACGTTAGTTCCATAGTATGTTTCATGTCTTGACATTTTTTTTCTTGTAGCTCCTAAAACCTACAGTCTTAGCACTAATGCACAGCCTGACCCTGTGTCTGATAAATCAATACTGAAGGTGAGTGTCTCCAGGATTTCCCCTTGATATGAAAAAGTACTAAATGACACTAAAAGTCAACTGACCTGCATGTATTAGTTTGGCATCATAATTGTGTTATTAATTAATTAATGCACTACAGTTTAAAGGTTTGGGACAGAAAAAAGAAAAAGTAATAATTTTATTTGATCAAAACTGACAATTAATATGTTTATAATGTTACAAAACATTTTTTTTTAAAGAAACGCTATTCTAATATATACATAAACAATCCTGTTTTCAACATTATAATAATAATAAATGTTTCCTAAGCATTAACTGACTGGAGTATTGAGTTCTACTTTTCATCACAGAAATAAATTACATTTTAAAATATATTCAAACAGCAAACTGTAAGTTTAAATTCTAATAATATTTTACAGTTTTATTGTATTTTGACGAATAAAAGAGTCTTTTTTGACAGTATGCCTCTGAGCCTCGTCCTACAACAGTGAGTGTTTCCTGTGTGTTTGAAGGTTGTTATCCAACCAGAACTGGAGAAGAAGGTGATCAAGTTAATTAATGAATACAGACAAGAACATGCAGACAATGGACCAATATCTGGGAGACTCACCTCCAAGAAGTTGCTGGTAATTCCATCTTTAATTGCAAAAAAATGAAATAATATGTATTGCTATTTATAAGATGAGTTTGTGGTGTATCGTCTGTCAGGATCTGTATACAGCCTTGCAGAAGTTCCAGTTTAAGACGGAGCACATCGAGGAGGCCATGAAGAACAGCATGCTGTACGGAGGAGACCTGCACTCGGCGCTGGACTGGCTCTGTCTCAACCTCAGAGACGGTACAAGACTCACAAACATACCTGCTGCTCTTCTCACACAAACCCTGCTGAGATTTAGGATTTTCTGTAATTCAAGATGAGCTTCCGGAGGGATTCAGCCAAAAGATGCAGGAGGAGAAGCAGAAGAGTCGGCCGAAGTTCCAGCCTCCGCTAGAAGACGAGAAACAAACGCTGACCAAGAAAGAAGCGCCTACAGAGGACGAGAAACCAAAGGCACAGGTGAGTCAGAGTGTCCTTAAAGGTATATTCCAGCCAAACATTCACCCTCGGGTCGTCTGGGACGTGGAGGGGTTTGTTTCTTCATCAGCAGATGTGTAGAAACGTCTCACCAATAGATGCTCTGCAGTGAATGGGTGCCGTCAGAATGAGAGTCCGGCTGATTAAAGCATCAGAATAATCCAGTCCAGCAGTTAACATCTGGAGACGACAAAAGATGTCTCGTGAAGTAAAAATCTGTGTTTATAAGAAGAGTTTTAACTAAACAATCAAGTAATAACTTCTCTAGACATTAACTGATGGACTGGAGTGCTGTGGATTGTTGTGATGTTCATTCTGACGGCACCCATCCACCTTCATTTTAGGATGAACTGTATTTTATGAGATTTAAACTTTAACGACAGGCCTCAGTGAAAGACAGCGGAGACAGTATGAAGGAGTGGATACTGCGCTACGCCGAGCAGTCTGAGGATCAGAGCAGCGAAGAAGAGGAAGACGAGGACACGAGTGTGTTTAACCCAGAGCTGGAGCAGAAGTTTGATCCTGTGAGTTTTCCTCCTCTGCTTCCTGCATTGTGTCAGCTTTAGCTCAGCAGCTTCCTGTACGCTCTCGTGCTCTTCCTGCAGAATGAGCGGTACCTGCTGCTGACCGCTCAGATGTACGACGCCAAGGAGATGGCGGCCGAGTCTAAGGCCAAGAGAGAGAAAGCGGGGCAGAGGACGGCGCAGGATCGGATCCGAGTCATCCAGCAAGGTCTTTCTGCCTCTCAGGGCTCTTCTTCATGGTTGAACCTCAGAAAGGGTTTTTTCAATAGAGTTTGCTTACTTTACAGAAATGAAGTTTTTGGAGAATCATCCGATGTTTAACTCCGCTATCAAAGTTAAAGACGCTCCTAAAGAAGAGAAGAAGCCAGTCACTGATGGACAGGATGAGCTGAACTTCAAGCTCTTCGAGCAGACAGAGACACGGCCAGCAGAAACAGGTTCCGGCGTATCACTACCATCTATCCTTTGTTTGATTTGATTGCTTTGCTTTGTTTCTTTATGTATTTGTATTTATTTATGTATTTTGCTATATGCTTTGATTCCAAAAACAAAATTATGAAAACATTGTTGTCAGGTTTTATTTATAAAAAAAAAAAATAAAAAAAAAAGACCTGATAAAAAAGTAACTTTTATTTTGCAATGATTTATTAAATTAGTCAAAAGTGAAGGTAGAATTGTTTGTAATGTTACAAAAGATTAATGCTTAGAATAAATGCTGCTGTTTTGAACTTTCTAGTCATCAAATAATCTTAAAAAGCACCAAATCAGTGCAATAGACTCTCTGAAGAATAAAGGCTGGTATTTAGCTGTTTTACATCATTTTGTTGAATTTAATTCATTTATTTATTATTACAGTTTTATTTTGCTTATTACGTTATTGTATGTGTTGGGTTTTATTAATGTGTTTAATTTATTTAGTTAATTTATAATGCTGTTTTTTGTATTTTGTTTATTATTGTAATATATTATACTTTATTTATATATGTGATTTATTTTGCAATGCTATTTTACATCATTTAAATGTTATTTAAATTAATATTTTGTTATTTTTGTAGTTTATTTCAGTTCTCTTATGCTATGTCATGATTTTTTAATTTGAGATTATTTTATAATTACATATAATCATTATTTTGCATTATTGTGCTTATTTCATCTAATATTGAATTGAATCTTCTTAATTTCATAACTCTTTTATATGCTGTTATTGTCAGATATCGCTGTGTTTCTCCATATCCTGACGGGTGTCTGATTTGTCTTTGTTGATGCTCTAGCTGAGAAAAAGAAGAGCCAGCCCAAAGACATTCGTAACTTTGACTACACATCCAGGAGCTGGACAGGCAAGTCTCCCAAACAGTTTCTGATTGATTGGTGCAGGAAGAACCTTCCCAAGAGTCCTGCGCCCTCCTTCCAGAAAGCTGCAGTCGGCAGATACTGGAAATGCAGGTATGTTGTGTTTTAGCATTGCATCTGTTCTGTGATCATAGTGTACTGAATGCAGCGTTTGGGTTTGTGTCCTTCCTGTCAGAGTTCGTGTTCAGAGGCCTAATGATGTTTTGGAGGTTTGTCCCACGATTCTGACTGAAGACGGCATGCAGGCCCAGCACTTAGGAGCCACGCTCGCTCTGTACAACCTGGTCAAAGGACAGGTCAGTCTCAAAACACTGCAGGACACGTTAGTGTTTCTGTCCTCATTTACCCGTCCAAACCTGCAGGGATGTCTTTGTTCTGCCGAACACAAAGGAAGAGATTATTTAAACGCAGTAAGCAGCGAATTCATGAACTAAACAACAAAAACAAATCATACCAGTGGATCTCAAAATGAAAATGCTTGACTTCACTGACCCTAATGTTTTTGAGCTTAGTATGACTAGGCAGTTCTCCCGCAGGAAGTGTGCATCCTTCAGAAGTGCGGTCTTGGTCTTGCATTAGCTAGTCCTGACTACTGGTTTTGTTTTCTATCCCTCTGTTAGTCGGTTCATCAGCTCCTGCCGCCCACCTACCGTGACGTGTGGCTGGAGTGGAGAGACGGCGAGCAAAAAGAAGAGGAGGAAACTCGCTCTGCCATCAACAAACCCCGGGACCAGTTCATCGCCCGTCTGCTGGCCCGCCTCAAACAGCAGCAGAGCCTCCGCCCGCAGGCCGAGTCGCAGGAGCAGCCCCCGGATGCCGAGCCCGAGGACTCCTGGGAGAGCCTGGACACGCAGGAGCAGCTTGAGCCCCAGCGCGGAGCAGGCCTGGAGTCGCAGGAGGCTGCCCGGAAGCTGCTGCTCTCGCTGAGGAACTCGGCTCTGGCTCGCAAGCTGCTCACCGACAGAGAGCGGCTGCCCGTCTTCCAGCTCCGCCCACAGCTGATGGAGGCCCTGCGCCGTCACAGAGTGTTGGTGATCGCCGGAGAGACTGGCAGTGGGAAGAGCACACAGATCCCTCAGTTCATCCTGGACCAGCTCCTGTCCAGCGGAGAGCCCTGCAGCGTGCTGGTGACCCAGCCCAGGAGGATCTCAGCCGTGAGTCTGGCCTGCAGGGTGTCACAGGAGCTGGGGAGCGAGGACGGACCGGGAGCCAAGGTCAGGCCGCAGGAAATGGTGTTCAAGGGTGGTGTAGAGAGAGACAGTATTTATGGGTTACAGAAAAACACGCGAGACTTACCTGAGACTCAAAAAAAGAAAAAAACATTTATTAAAAAAATAGATATATTCGTTAAATTAATAAGTAATGATTTGTTTAAATGGCTCAGTGGCTATGCTCATTAATGTTGTCTAATATAGGTTAAGTTACATCACACAATTACTTGATCAAAGCATGTTATTGAATTAAAATACTTTTTTATTGAAGTTAATTTTATTAAAATAATGTATAATAAAAAATTAAACCATAAACAGAAATGAAACCAATTATTATTATTGCTTCTAATTGTATGTATGTAATATTTTAACATGTCTGATTAATAAACTTATAAATGTATACAGTTAAAACCTTATTCAGCACTTTGACAATCCTATATTATTATTTTATTTATTATTCGTATATAATTATATGTATATATATGTTTTTTTTTTTTTGGTAATAATTATTTATATATATATAATATTTAAAATAACTGCCTAATTCTTTTTAAAATGAAAGCCTTATAATAATAATAGAAGGATAATAGACTTCCCAAAACAACCTTAATATTTTTTATTAATTAGCAATTCATGATATTCAGGAATTTTATTGTGTACAAAATAAATATTATTTTTTTTATTGATCATTATTATTATTAGTATTTTTTTCTATAATATACTCAAAAGTATAGGTATTTATAGTGTGAGTATAAAATGTATATTAGAGTTAAACCACATGACATTTTTAGAGTAATTACATTTTTTCTTAAAGGTTTTTTAACAATAATTTTTTCGGACTTGACGTGCATCCTGACAGAGCTGCAGACAGTAGTGATGATGTGTTGCTGTGTGTGTCCCAGAGGTCACTGTGTGGATATCAGATCCGGATGGAGAACCGCTCGGGAGACTCCACCCGTCTGCTGTACTGCACCACCGGAGTTCTGCTCCGCAAACTACAGCAGGACCCGCTCCTCAGCTCCTTCACACACATCATCGTGGACGAGGTGAAGCTCACATCCATCTGGCACTAAACCTACACTTCCTGCTGCTCTGTTTAACCCCGACGGTGTCTCTGTGCTGTAGGTTCACGAGCGGAGCGTCCAGTCAGACTTCCTTCTCACCATACTAAAGGAAATGGTCCTGAAGCGCTCGGATCTGCGCTTGATCTTGATGAGCGCTACCGTCGACTGTCAGAAGTTTGCCAACTACTTCAACCGCTGTCCTGTGGTCACCGTTCCCGGCAGGACCTTCCCTGTGGAGGTAAGACCTCTCTGAACACATGCGTGTGTACGCCTCCTTTATTACACGCTGTGCGTTGTTAAATGAGCGGCTGTGCTGGCAGGTGTTTCATCTGGAGGATATTGTGGAGGAGACGGGCTATGTTCTGGAGCAGGACTCCGAGTACAGTCAGAAGTTTGTGGAGGAGGAGGAGGAGGTCAGCATCAGCATCACACAGAAGGGAGGAAAGACTCTTCAGCACCAGGTGAAGCAGAGATACAGGGGAATCTGTCTATACCTGATCTGTTTAGTATGCGTGCGGTTATTCTGTGTCCTCGACGTTGTAAGGTGTGTAAGTATTTTCAGGGAAACGCACGGAGAACATGCTTCCAGGCAGCTCTTACATAAACACATCACTTGGCCGAACAGCAAAATAACCCACGCATGATGAAAACAGCTCGTTTCTATGTTTTCCAGAAAATGAGGTTTTATTATGTACATCTCACACTTTACATACACGCTAATGTTTTTAACACTTCTCTGGAACATCAGCTTCTTACAAGCGAGAGGATAACAGCGCTGTTAGTCAAGAAAACTCTTGAGACACAAACTCTCTGTGTTTCAGTTCAATTAAGCTGTATTAGCATGACTGTGTCACTCAATGTTGCCAAAGCAAACACGCATATATATATATATATATATATACACCAACAACAAAGATAACAAATTAATAATCCATCAAAATAAGCAAAAAGATAAAGTCCGTTTAAATGGTTCTCACTTCTCTTCCTCTCTCACACACACACACACACACACACACACTCATAACTCTGTTAACTGCATTAGTCTGCTATCAGCGGCTCAAGTTTCTGTTACTGGGTCTAAAAGGAAATGTCTTGAGGCGTGGGAACCGTAGTTTAGTAATAGACTCCGGGTCATTGAGTTCTTCACCTCAGGTGTGCTGTACTTCTCTAGAGTCAGGGGTTCGGTGCGCGTCTGATTGGAAATGTCTGTTGTTTTGTGTTCAGGAGCTGATTGCGAGGGACTCGGGCTCAGGCTGGGATCTGGGTCCGGAGCTGGATCACTTCAGCAGCCGGACGAGACGCGTGCTGCAGTATATGAACCCTAATAAGATAAACATGGATCTGATATTAGATCTAGTGGAGTACCTGGGTAATATAACACACACACTGTACTGTATTATTAGCAGTGTCTTTCCTCAAAGAAATCTCCTTGTCGGTGGATTAAAGAGGGGTTGTTTTCCTCAGATAAATCACCTCAGTTTCGTGATGTGGATGGTGCGGTTCTGATCTTCCTCCCGGGCCTGGCTCATATTCAACAGCTGTATGATCTGCTGACCAGCGACAAGAGGTTCAGTTCCAAGGACAGGTAACTACAGCCTGAACTCACTTAAAAAGATGAAGTATAGGTGAGTGAACAGATATCATTACATCACCTCTT
Organism: Enteromius viviparus; assembly: GCA_032353835.1. Lineage (NCBI taxonomy): Eukaryota > Metazoa > Chordata > Actinopteri > Cypriniformes > Cyprinidae > Enteromius > Enteromius viviparus. The sequence goes on along the minus strand of JAUCNO010000002.1, from coordinate 3,360,665 downwards.
CAGCGGTGAATGGGTGCCGTCAGAATGAGAGTCCAAGCAGCTGATAAAACATCACAATTATCCACACACTCCAGTGAACAGAAAAGCAGACACGGGTTCATCTGTGTTTCTCATACGTTGATGTATTTGAGCCGGCCGAGTATCAAAACTGACGTCTGCAAAAGACCGTGACTAAACACGAGCGCTTCACGTTTCAACACACGTTTCCTGTGTGGGTGTTTTCACATCACTGTGTTGTGATTGTGAGCGCAGACTCTTGCTTTCTTCATGACGACAGTCGTTAGAGTTTCTGAGAGCGAATCCACTCATCCAGGTCATGTGATTACAGCAAACAAAGCTTCGTTACGTCACACTGCTAGGGGATGTAGCTACATATGAACCACTTCCAGCTGCTCCGTTAATCATGAAATCCCATGAAATATATAATAATAAAAATAAAGAATTCAGGGCCAGATGCAGTGAGTTAAACGAAAGAGAATCGCATCACAACTTAACAAAAAATAACAAAAGGAGCTAGCGACAGAGTTAAAACATTAATTAAATAAATCGATTAATTTATTATCATTTGTGTGATGTTTGATGATTTCACCAGCAGGTGGCGCTAACATGTGTTAGCCTTGATTGTGGGTTTGTATTTCGGTCAAAAGTGATGGTTTAAAGCTTTTTACTTCTCCAGATGTTAACTGCTGGACTGGAGTGTGTGGGGACTCTCATTCTGACGGCACCCATTCACTTCCACTGCTGAGACCCATTTCTACAACCTAGTCAGATCTGAGAGCGAGAACATTTTCTTAGATATTACTCAGAGACAAAAAGCTCTGAGGGACAGAAATGCAGTCATTAACCATTCGTATTTCATCACTTTTGTCCATTTGAGTGTGGCATGGAGCGTTTCCCCCATTTATTTTTTTAATTCAGTGCTGTTTGTTTGCTCTAGATACAAGCTGATTGCCCTCCACTCCTCGCTGTCCTCTCAGGACCAGTCTTCTGCTTTTACAGCGCCTCCTCCTGGAGTCAGGAAGGTACTGCGGCTCATTATCAGGAATAAGTAAACTACACACTACTGTTAAGTATTCTCACATCTTAATACTCTCTCCAAGATCGTTCTGTCCACAAACATCGCCGAGACGGGCGTCACCATTCCTGACGTGGTGTTCGTCATCGACACAGGAAAGACTAAAGAGAACCGGTGAGCCGGTGTCTGCTGCAGCACGCGGTGCTCTGGTTGGGACTGTCCGCGCTCATCTTGTGTTTGTGCTGTCAGGTATCATGAGAGCAGTCAGATGAGCTCGCTGGTGGAGACGTTCGTGAGTAAAGCCAGCGCTCTGCAGAGGCAGGGGAGAGCCGGGCGGGTTCGAGAGGGCTTCTGCTTCCGCCTTTATCCCAAATTCAGGTACAACAGCACTCCACAGAGACCCAGCCTTTCACTGTGTCAAGACTTATCTACCTGAACTAACACTGAAAATACTTCGTTTTTTACTCCTGTTATTAAAATCAAAGGTTGAGTCTGTTTATATGAGTAAACACAGACAAATACTCAGTTAGGCTATTCTACATTTTTCTATGTGTGTAATGTATGTACTGTCACGTGTGTGTTTCTCACGGCAGGTTCCAGAGCTTCAATGATTACTCCGTTCCTGAGATTCTCAGAGTGCCTTTAGAGGAGCTTTGTCTTCATATTATGTTAAGTACCAACTTTGTGTTTCAAAACTACTTAAAGGGTTAGTTTACTCAAAGATGTAATTACTCACCCTCATGTGGTTCCAGAGACCTTCGTTCATCTACAGAACACAAATGAAGATATATTTGATGCGTTACACAGTAATAATACACAGCAGGACATCAGTAAAACAGTCCACCATTGTATGAATAGATTTTGTGCGCAAGAGTATCCGCTGCCACAGAGTATCCGCTGATTATAAACGGTGTCAGCTGTGTCTCTGTTGTTTAGAATGAAAACACTGTCATCTGTGTTTCACGGCTGACGATGCTGATGTCCTGACTATTCTCAAGGTGAACGGTGGTTTACGTGCTCTTTTTGGGGCTTACAGAGGTAGTAGGCAGGGTGTTCACTTCCTGGTATGCTCATTGGCTATCGAGCCTTTACTGCAACAAGTGAGAAGAAAGCTTCATGGGGTCTCTGCCAAATTACTGTGGGAATCTTTTATCAGCGTATGACCAGCAGGCAAGACCATGTGCAGGTTTGATCCCAATTGCTTGAAAGTTTCAGAGTTTTATCTTCTGCTAATATTAATTGAAGTAAAAGTGAAGCACTGTTGATAGGAAGTTGGAACCCAAGACTTCCTGCTGGTTTATATTGGGGAAAGGAAGGTCTTCTTTTTTTGAGGTGCTGAGACAGTACAGAAAAACCGGGAAGGTTTATTTGAAAAAGTTAAAGGGGACATATTTTGACTTTGACACTGCTTCTTTCATTCATTCATTCAACTTTATTTATAAAGCACTTTACAACCACCCAGCGGCAGACCAAAGTGCTGAACAGAAAA
>JAUCNO010000002.1:3343416-3358061 GCA_032353835.1 Enteromius viviparus | reverse complement strand
GTTCAAACTTGGTTTTCGGTAGTCTGATTTTCAGTGGTGCTACAGTGTCTATAACAGTTTTGGATGTGTTATGTAGCCAAGAGCTAAGCTCGTTAGTGTCCACAGACTCGGGCATAACACAGATAGAGTTAAAAACAGAAGTGAACTGGGCAGCAGTGGAAGAGTTAATGATCCGGCAAGGTCTGGCAGATGCGTACAGCGCATCTGTATTAAAAACAACCGGAATGTCAAATAAAACAGGCATATGATCTGAGAACCCAGCATCACAGATTTCCAAATTAGAAACAGGCAACCCATACGATAAAACAAGATCAAGAGTATGACCGCGTTCATGAGTGGGACCACATACAAACTGCTCAAGATTAAAAGAGTCAATAAGTTGTAAAAAGTCCTTTGCCATCTGGTTTCCATGACAGCAAACGTGGACATTAAAATCCCCAACAATTAGCACACGGTCATACTTGTGCATAATGTCTGCCAGAAAAAGAGAAAAATCATTTATAAAGTTCTTATTGTGACTGGGAGGCCGATAGACCACTGCACATAACACCGTGTGAGAACGGCCCAGCTCAAATAAACTTAGTTCGAAACTGGTAAACAGGGAGGGTGGCGATAACTGTTTACATTTGTGAACGTTCTTATAAACAGTAGCTATCCCTCCTCCGCGTCCCGATCTTCGCGGAGAATTTAAAAAGCCGCAGCTGAGCGGCAAAAGTTCAGAGAAAGCATCGGACTCACCGACTTTCAGCCACGTCTCAGTCACACAGAGTAAATCCAATCCTTGTGATGTGAAGAAATCCTTTAAAATATAGGTCTTATTTGCTAGTGATCTAGCATTTACCAGGCCAATCCTGGCTGGCACCGGCGGGTTCGCGGTACTGACATTCCGAGGGGCTAAACGAAGAGGCTGTAGATTCTGCTGATTTGCCCCGCGCCAGCGTGGGCGAGAATAGCAGAGTGTGCGAGGCTGGGAAGCCTCATCCGGGCCGACGACAGGTTCCAACCAGGTGTCGACAGGATCCAGGAAGCGCTGAGGAATATAAATGCGAGGCGATGCTTTGTGCTTGTAGTTGAAAGCCACAGGAAAAAGCGCCAAACAAGCCTTCAGTTTCAGCAGTCTGCCGCTACGTTTTCCCCGGCGACGATAACGCTTGCGCCGAGAGTGCAGAACCGGGTGGCGGCACAGGTAAGCTGGGATATCCGGCAACGGCGGGGGTGGTGTCTTGTATCCATTTGAGTTTCCAAGTCCATTGGCGCAGAGTTGTAGATCTAATAGTGTTTGACGATCATATACCAATAATGCATTTGCATTTTGGAGAACAAATAAGACTAACAAAACAAAAAGTGCAGGTCCCCACCGCATTTGCAGTGCTGGGAGAGACAGAGACAGACGGCAAGCCACACACACCGGCGCCATCATGGTCGTCTCCATAGAAGGTTCTATGATGAAGCTTCTGCATGCAGAGGTTCTGCAGGTTTTTTTATACAAGCAGGAAAAGAAGGTAGAGCAGACGGTTAATCAGAATGTAGTTGTGTTTTTTAATTTGGTGAAATCAGGAAATAAAGTTGTGTTCTCTCTCTGTGTGTGTGTGTGAACAGAAGTGTGAGTATGGCTCTCCAGAGGACTTCCTGTGTCGAGCTCTCGATGCTCCTCAGCAGCAGGCGGTGTGTAACGCTGTGGGTCTGCTGAGGAAGATCGGTGCGTGTCATGAAGACAGCTACACCCTCACACCACTCGGGCATCACTTGGCCGCTCTTCCTGTCAACGTCAAGATCGGCAAGATGCTAATCTTTGGCGCCATCTTCGGCTGCCTGGAACCCATCGTGAGTGGTTTTTGCAGCACGCTACTAAACTTCTCACTTTAGTGTGGCTCCAAGCATGTTTGCCCTTCTGTCGTCTTACTGAAGGATGTACTGAACAGCATCTTTTGTTTGTTTTGCCTCGTCAGGCCACCATCGCAGCGGCCATGTCTGAGAAGTCTCCGTTCGTCACTCCTATGAGCAGAAAGGAGGAGGCGGATCTGGCTAAATCTGCTTTAGCGGTCTCCAACTCTGATCACGTCACCATCTACCGCGCGTACCTCGGGTAATGACATGTGTCCAGCAGAACGCTGTGTAGGAGGAAGTGACCTCATACTGATGAAGGTGTGCTCACAGGTGGAGGAGCTCCCGGAGCGAGGGGACGCGTGCTGAGACGGCCTACTGCCGGAGACACTTCCTGAGCCGCACCGCCCTCATGACCCTGGAGGTGACCCGCTCTTACATAAAACCTTCAAAAGATACACAAGTGCTGGGTTGTCATGTGCCTTCAAGAGTTATTTCAGTGTTATTTATATAATTCATCCTTTATTACGAATATGAAACATTTTATTACATTTCTAATCTTCAGCTCATTTTAAAAAATTGTTAACCGCTTTTTTTTTTGTATCCGTTTTTTATTAGATTTTGTGAATAATAACAACATTTATTTATGAAAAGCAATGTGTAAAATAATAAGATAATGAAAGATTATAACTTAAATATAGGTATATTTAAAAAAAGTTTTTAAAACAGTTTACTTGGTAAAACAAACACAGAATCGTCATATTCTTTGTAGTTTTTGTACATTTTGGAAATTGAGGAAAATATATCTAAAATGCCAAATGATGTAACCATCTGCAGTTCTTTTAGTTTTATTTAAATGCTATTTGTATATTTGTTTTGTATATTGTATAAGTCTTTCTTAGTATTTTATATTTTTCTTATTTGTTTTAAATATTGTCCTTATTTGTGTGTGTGTGTGTATATATATATATATATATATATAATTTGTTTAATTTTAAGTGTTTGTCATTTTTGCTTATTTTTTGTTTATTTTTATGTAACTTTAACTTATTTTGATTTAACTTTTAAACTTTTTTTATTTCTTGTAATTTTGTACTTTAAGTAGAAATGCTTCTAATATTAATTTCTTATTTATATTACATTTTTATTTCAATTGCCTAAAACAATTAGTAAAAATTAACTTAAACTTAAAAACATATTATCAAAGTAAAATAAATAAGGAAATAAATAACAAAATAAAAGTAAAAGAGATATATATTATATATATATTTTTTTTTTTACAAAAAGTTTTGTTGAAACTTTATTTTATGGTTACACCTATGAGTTTCTTATTAGCGTGCATTTTACTACTATATTAGCCATTTATTAGTAGTAATTATTAGTAGCCTTATTCTACATCCATAATCCTACCCAATACCTAAACCTAACCGATACTGCACTATAAACAGCACATTAAGAATTTAATGAGTGTTACCTATTCTATAGTGTTACCGTACATATAGAAATGAATTCACAAATCAAGGCACGTTTAAGTAAATGCTGGAATTTCTGAATGATTGGAGTCAATACAGTGACCCCTGAGCTTTTCTTCATCAGGACGTGAAGCAGGAGCTGATGAGGATGGTGGAGCAGGCCGGTTTCGTCTCCTCAAGGCCCAGTCGGACCCCTTGCTCTCGGCCCAGCTCTGAAGCCAAGGCCCTGGGCTCTCTGTCGGAGCAGGACGTGTGTGTTCTGAAGGCGGTGCTGACGGCGGGTCTGTACGACAGCGTGGGTCGTGTCTTGAGCTCTCCGTCGCTGGATGTCCAGGAGCGGGTGGTGTGTGTGGTGGAGACGGCTCAGGGAAAGGCCCACGTTCACCCCTCGTCGGTCAACCGCTTCCTGCAGACCCACGGCTGGCTGCTCTTCCAGGAAAAGGTGCGCTTGGTTAACTTTTATGCATTACTTTGACCTTTGGTGACACCTTTTGGAAGAAATCTTTTATTTTCCTGATCGCTGATTGAAAGCGCTGTTTTCCACAGGTGAAGTACACCAAGGTGTTTCTAAGAGACACTACGCTGATCTCTCCGCTGTCGATGCTGCTGTTCGGAGGAGATATCGACGTGCAGCACAGGGAGAGACTCATCTCTCTCGATGGATGGATCTACTTCCAGGTGAGGAAGGTTTTGTATGCGTGTCTTGTTTCTCGTTGATTATCTGCGCTGGGTTGTTTGTCTGATTTGCATTGACCGCTTCATTGGAGAGAGCACCGATGCATCATAAAATGGTTGTCAAACTGTAACATGAGTCTAGTAAGAACAGCTAACACGGTTTCATTTCCCATCAGGCTCCAGTCAGAATTGGCGTAATCTTCAAACACCTTCGCAAACTGATCGACTCCCTCCTGGAGAGGAAATTGGCCAACCCCAAAATGAATTTGGAAGGTGATTTGTTATTCAATAAACTCTTTTTGTTTTATTTTATTGTGTAGTTTTATTTATTTATTATATTATATATTTTTTTATGTTTAATTTTATTTCATTGTTACATTATTGTATTTGTTTATTTGTATTTTATTATTTATTTTATTCATTATATATATATATTTTTTTATTATTGTATTTATTTAACTATTTATTTTAGTTTATTATTTGTTTATTCTATGTATTTTTATTATTTGTTTATTATATTATATATTTTTATTTATTTTTATATTTTATTGTTACTTTATTATATATTTTTACTTTTTTAAAATGTTATTTATTTATTTCAGAATATTTGTTTATTCTAATATGTATATTTTTATTTATTTATCATTTATTATATTACATATTTTAAACTTTATTTTATATTTTATTGTTGCTTTCTTTTTATTTAATTGTATTTTATTATATATTTTTATTTTATTTTATTATTTTATTTATCATTTATGGAATAAAGATGCAGTCTTTCTGTCACAAAAGCACATATAATTCCTTTTATTTCTGTCCTCTTCAGATGAGAAAACCATACAGATCATCACAGAACTGGTCAAGTCAGAAAACACGCTGTGAGAAAGTGGCTGTTTGTTTCCGGTCGTGAATAACTGTAAGGGTGACAAACCGGTGTGAAAATGTAAATTATATTGCCAAACCAGAATAAAAATATTTTAAGCCACACAAAAAGTTTGTGGTATTCTTTAAAGCCTTCATCATAACAGCCTGACACGTCTTTATGAACGCAGAGAAACAATCCTGTGGTTATAATGTAATCGGTTTGTTATTGAAAGAATAAAACAATCAAATTATGGTCGTGTAAATCAAACTTTTAAATTATGTGACTGGTTAAGATTCATGTCTTAAGTCTGACACACAATTATAGATGAATAATAGACATTAAAAGTTATCTTGGGTAAAGTGTCTGACAGTAGACTTTAAGGATGCAATATTCTTCATCTAACAAAAAAAGAGCCACAGACAGCATTATGTGTTTGTGTAATAATGGTAGTGTGATAGTCTTTTAAAGATGAGAGTAACATGCTTTATGGGTTCAAATGAATGTCTGTCTGTTCTAAAAGCCTATAAAGCTGAATAATCAATAAGTGCATTAGTGTACTTCCTGCCTTCATCTGGACATTCCTCAGAGGGCATTGCTTTATTGATTCACCACTAGAATGGAAATAATAACAGCACTTAAATATGTTTAACTAAAACTAAATCTATTTAAACATTTTGCAAAAATGTAAAAGTTAATAAAATGTAAATGATCAAAATATAAATGGGCAAACACCTTTGTTAAAAAATGAATTGCCTTACTAAAACGTTTTTATATTTATAGAACTGTACATCCTAAAACGTCATTCTCTTCGGTCATTGTGCTGTATAAACGCGGGGAGTGCGCGTGAGGGGCTCAGTCAGTGTCCGAAGTGGGCGGAGCTTCGTTTGGCGCTGAATTAAACGGGCGCCCTAAAGCGCGCGGACTCGAGGAGCACGTGACGCACCTGCCGCTAACGGTCAGGTGAACATGATGAAGACCTGCTGCTCTCAGCTGCATTATCTCCCGGTACTGCTGCTTTAGCACAGCATCTGCATGAGAAGGGTCATTTAGTCACATTAAACCATTTCTATCAGCAGGAGCGCGCGGCGCTATCAGACAGCCAATCATCTGCTGAACACCTGCGTGTCACAGGTGAGGTGGGATTTACTGTACCTGGGGAAATCAACATGTAGATTAAGATACAAACTGTAAACATTACTTTCATTATCATTATAATATGTTTTATTGTTGTATTAGGCTATAATTTACTTTTTGGTATGTAGGCTAATACAGAGTTTTAATTCATAGGTTTAATCAAAAATACATCATTCTTGACAAAAAAAACTGAAGAAAATGCCTTTTTATCAAACTAGAGCTTTTTTTATTATTATTATTAAATTACTGAATTTTCAAGCAAAATACATTTAGATATCATATTCATTCAACCGGTAAAAATAATGCGAATAAGTGCATGTTTTGACCATAACAAAGTTTCAGGAGGAGCGGTAATTCGTAATTAATCGCAGCTCTTCCCAATCACCTAGCTCCTTTCCGACTATAAATAAGCCCGTCTCCTCCCTAATAGCGTCTCGCTCTTTTGCAATCCCTCCCCCTCATTAATGCAATTCTCTAATCAACCAATCACATGGCAGTTGCTTCAGTGCATGTAGGGGTGTGGTCCTGGTCAAGACAGTCTCCTGGACTCCAAACTGAATGTCAGAATGGGAAGAATAGTGATTTAAGCAGTTTTGAGCGTGGCATGGTTGTTGGTGCCAGACGGGCCGGTCTGAGTATTTCACAATCTCCTCAGTTTCACGCACAACCATTTTTAGGGTTTACAAAGAATGGTGTGAAAAGGGAAAAACGTCCAGTATGCAGCAGTCCTGTGTTATCCTGACTGCACCCTTTATAGTTTTATAATGATGTCTCAGTGGTTTCTGCTCCCCATAAGAAACAAATTCAAGTGACCTCACACGGGTCACAGTCTGTTCATCATCTGCATCATTACTCAATTTACATAGTCTGAAGTACAATCCACTGCGTTCACGCTCATGTGAAGGAGGATGTACATGCAGCGAAGTTCAAATCACAAGAACTAAAATGGCTTTGAGTAGTCGATAATGTTTATCTGTATTTATCATTGAAGTGAGCATTTAGCATTATTTACCAACATTAGGTATGAGCTCATTTATTCCTCAGATATGTGACTGTTTGAATTTCACTCCTTGGATTGATTCGTGAAACATCTGAAAATGAAACTTCTTGGCTTCTCTAAGTTCTTCTGCTTTAAGAAGTTGGTTAAAGTGTGGTTTATTCTTGTTCTCCAGTGGAAAACTACAGAATCAGGACATGCTCCCGCTCTCAACGAAGCTGCAAACACTAAACTTACATGATATATATTAAAAAAGTCATGCATGTAGAACAGAAATGTGAATAAAAGTCTATTAATATGAATCTATGAATAAATGTAAATTTTTATTGTATTAATTATTACTATTACTGTTTTTTAATTGCTTTTGCCATGAAAATATCCTAAGATGCTGACGTGGCATTAAAAAAATATATATTTGACATTTTGTTTCATTTAATGTAACAAAAACAACTTTTCATTCGCAGACCTAGAGAAATGGAAAAATATCCACACACTGCAGCTGCTGATTTCTACATGAAAAATGTCCTATGTGACATCATTTTTGACCACTTCTCTTTTTCCTTAGTTATATTGCTTAGTGACTCAGAAATGATTATCTTGTCCTAGCAAGTGTTGCTTGCCACAGTTATATTTGTTATTCAAATAACTGAGCAATCTATTCAGATTCTGCTGCCTGTCATCTGATAAACGTGTTTTATGAAGCGTGATAATGATTGTTCTCTTGTTCAGGTATGCAAACTGAAGGACTCTGAATGAGCTGGTTCTGTGTTTGACTAGATCCTCATGAATCACATTACCTCATGCCAGCACTCACATACTTCACTAACAGTGTTAGTGAGTAATAATCATGTCTCTCTGCAGCTTCATGCACCGCTCCGCAGAAAGCAGGAGGAAATATCTGCCCTGAAGGAGACTAACGCCCAGCGGAGAGATCTGGCCGAACACACTGAACATTACGCCACAGTACTAGACTAATCAAGACATCGGTACAGTGTACAGCGCCACTTTCTATCTCCACTTTTCTTGCAATTCTGAGTTTCAATCTTACAATTGTGTCTCAGATATAAACTAGCAGTTGAGAGGTCAGTGTGGTGAGATTCACAACACTGACCTTTCCCTCATAATTTATCATTTTTATCTGAGCGAAAAGTTAGAAGTGAAAGAAATAAACTCTTTATATCTTATGCTTCTGACTTTTTTCAGATACATACTCATCATTCTGAGGAAAAACACTAGCATCGAGTTTTAATTTAACGATTCTCTTACAATTCAGAATTTACATCTTGCAGTTGTGAATTTAGTTTGTTTCAACCATAAATAAAATATAGAAAAAAGCAAAAATACAAAACAAGTAAGAATGTGAGATATAAACAGTTCATATTTCACACTTATAACATTTTCTATATAAATTAAAGTCAGTTGTAAGATAAAAGTCACAAATAACTTTTAGAGTATTGTTCACCTGAAAATGAAAAAGCTTCTGCCTGTTTTACTCACCCTTGAGCCATCCTAGGTGTATATGACTTTCTTCTTTCAGAGTTAAGTTAAAAGTTTTCATAATAAAAAGTGCAAGAAAAAAGACCTTCTGTAGCGAATCGAAGCATTTTTGTCAGAAAAACATCCATAATAAAAATAATCACAGAAAAAGGCTTCCATAGATTGCAGTGATAATGGAAATAATAAACACAAACAAAAAGATAACAATTTACAATAAGCTGTCTTTTGTTAACAATAGTTTATGTATTAACTTACATGAACGATCAATGAACAATACACTATTTAGTAATCTTCCTTCATGTTAGTTCATTGTTTGTTCATGGTGCGTTAACTAATGTTAACTAACATAGCTTGTGAATTTAATAATACATGAGTATTAATAAATAATGTAGAATCACTGATCATTCTTAACTAATGTTAACTAATGAACCTTATTGTAAAGTGTTACTACAAAAATTCAGTGTAACATCTAAATTTTATTAAAAAATGCAAATGTTATTTAACGTCTTACTGCATATGTTTGTGAATGCTTCACCTGCGCATGTTATTCCAATGAAAAAGGTTTGTTTTGGTCCCATGACCGCATGTAACACCCACTTTACCCTTCAAACTATTCTCTACTATTTGTTGAAAATCCTGATTCACTCTGAAATACACCATACTTTGTGCATTGTGAAGAGCACTTCATAACATGTATTGAACAGTTTATGGATAAAAAGGTAATTATTTGCTGGTTTCACATTATAATGATATTTTGATATGAATACTAAATTGACCATTGAGAAGTCTGGTGTTTTATAAACTGATGTTACCTTACACACATATATCTGTGAAGCTTCAGCAGCCAGAGGGCAGCAAGACCTCCACGTGTTCAGTGTCACACCCTCCAATGACCGTTTGTTCATTCCACTTCCTGTCTGCTAGGCTCTGACAGCGTCGCTCCTGAGAGACTCCGTTTCACACCTCACACACTCTTGGATCGCTCTGCTGACACAAGAACAGCCATCAGATCCATCATCCACAGCTTTGACTAGCTCCACCACGGCAGCCCAGCAGCAGGGGTCAAGGGTCCAGCTCGAATGACCTTCTCTGTGAAGATGATGGCTTGAACTGTCCGTCTGATTCCAAGCAGCCAAGGCTTGAAAGTGAACTTGTACAAGTAGACTTGGAGAATCTGAAGGCCCATCTGGACCAGGACGAACAGGTTCCTCGCCAACTGAGTGAAGATTCAGGCTTGACCCAGAATCAGAGCCTTCAGATGTCCTCCGGAGGCTTGATTGCACAAAGGGGGAAGATATTTCGGGCTTTCTGTGGGCTTCGAGTGGTTACACAAACTCCATCTGTCATATCTGATCGTAACACGATTGTGTGCTTTACCACCGCAGTCAGGGACCACAGTACAGTAAAGACCAAGGTTTTCCCTCATGGAAAGGCTTTCACCTCTCACACACCATGTGGCTCGTGTAGGTTCCTTTGGGTTCCTGAACAGCTTTATGATTCAGAGTTGAATTTGTATGATAAAATCAGCAGTATTCCACGTAGAACATATGAATGCAAAAAAGGTTCTTTATTCAAGTGTGACTGCTCCTCAGCTCCTGTGACCTTGTGTAGAAACAAAATGTTGACTGGTTGCGGAAACCATTTCCTGTTCACGACTCAAACGGACACTTCTCAACAGAGGAGTAAAGCTGACAGACCAGTGTTCATCACAGGACAAGGAGATCAAATCTTATATACACTATATTTATTGAAGCATATATATATATATATATATATCCAGTGATACAGGACTCTGTATTGACAGTGTGTAGAATTTTACACTAGAAATAATTTATATTTTTGTGGCCTTTATAAAAAGCTGATTTAAAAGTGAAACGTGTCATTTCTGGACCACTAGCTACACCAAAAATGAATTTTAAAGACAATGACGAAAGAACTGATACATTCCTGTTTTCCATTGGTTGGCCAAACGAGTAGCCCCTCCTCCAAACTGACCCCATTGGCTGAGCCCAGCTGTTTAAACCCACTGCAATTCTATTTGATGCCACTAGTGGTGCAAAATATTACTTTTTTTTACAGTAAATAAAATACAAATATTTGTACAACATGTTTGCTGATGTTATCCATGTAGTGAGGACTTCAGGATCTGACTTTTTATGACTATGTGATAGTGTCAAAGCTCACTGTGTTTGCTTAGGCTGGATTTTAGGTAAGCAAGTTAATGTTTTTTTATAGAGAGACAGAGAAACTCTTCACACCAGGCTACAATATATTGTGACCACATGGTATGAGACAGCATTAGAGGCTGACCAATGTGCTTTTCAACCCTTGATGAAAACTGTAACAAAAATGCCTTCACAATATTGCCATTGAGCAGCAGAAGGGCTTGCAAAGACTGAAAAAGAAAAAAAAAATGAATCATTTAAACAGCATTTCCTCAAGGAGCATTCCAGGCATTCATAAACAACATTATTAACTGTATAATACTTGGTCCAGCATTAATATCATCCTGTTTGTAAATTACACGTCAGGGTTACATTCCTGCGAGAATTCTTACCGAGTCACGATCTTATTAGTATCGTATTAGGCTGTACCCTGGCTCTGCTACGGTTGAGTATAAAGGATCATCTGAGAAAGAAAGATGCAACGAGAAATGGGAAGAAATATACATACAAAAGAGAATGTACTGCAATATGCATATAATATTGTCTTACTTTCAGCAGTTGGTGGTGGAGGTGCTGCTGCTCTCCTGAAATAAAGCACAGCAAGACGTCAGATGCAGGAACGAATCAGTAAAAGGTAGATTTGTGTGAGGAGCGAGGGCTGACCTGCCAGCTGTGGGCAGAGAACGAGTGGGAGCTGATCTCTGATTGTTGTAGAAGTTCTCGTACGGAACAGATGCTGAGGAAAGACCAGGTTAATAAACGTAAATGTCACCTAACTCTCTCATATGGAACGACCGTCAAGCTCTAAAAAAGGGCAAGGCAGCATAAAGGAAGTCGGGTTATTATAGTTCACTAAAACTGAAACCATTAAAAAACAAGTAAAATAATATAAGACTTTAACTCAAGCTGAATAAAATACAAATATGTTTTATGTCAGCTGCATGCCAAAGCTATGTTTCTCATTTAAGTAAATGTTTACAAAATGGGATGAATACCCAAGATGTGTCCCTCGTGTAGATTTGAATGGGAGAAAATGAAATCTTTAACATGGCTGATCAATCAGGAAGCCCCGCCTTCTGAATAAAATAGCCAATCGTTGATTTGTAAAGTCAGCGCATCAACGCGTCTGCTGTAGGAAGTTCCAGCTCGGACCAACACGGAATGGAACGGTTCTTCAAAGAGAACTGTTCGAGCCGATAGTGGACAAGCAGCTACAGTAAAACATCGGTAAACAGCCCATGTGACATCAGTGGAACAACGTTTTGATCAAGTTTTGTGATGCTACGAGAATATTGGTTTTGTGCAAAGAAAAAAACCCCCATCATATTCTTCTCCTGCGACTCCTGCGTCTTCTGCCATTTAAGAGAACATTACTGTGTAAGCATACGCTTTCCTCTAGACGTGAACAGCTGCAGATTACGCACATGTGAACCAGGCTGATTACGTCAAATACGTTAAAGCTTGTGTATGCGGTGCGTTAAAATGAAAAAAGAGTGAATTATTATTTCTTTTTTTTGTGCAAAAAAGTATTCTCATAGCATCACGAAACTCAGATCACTGAAGTCACTGATGAATTACTTGAGGGTGGGTAACTAATGTAATATAATAAACTAACCATTCATTAAATGGGTCTCGTAATCAAAGACACTGTATCAACTTGGAACATGTGGAATGATGAATGTGATTTTTTAGTGTGATATGAACTAATTTTATGGTGCTTTTTTTATTTAAGAAAAAGAAATCGTAATGAGGGTGAATAAATAAAAAGAATTTCAAATTACAGCTATAAAGTTCACATGTGCAGTACATGTGTGTTCACATCAGAGGAACTAATCTTGTGCTGGACTGTGATCCTCGTACATGCACGGATTCATGTGTTGCTGACAGTACCTGGAGGTTTGTCTCCAGTTCTTCTGAGGTTGATGAAATGCTCGAGGTCTTCTTGAATGTTACACTGCTCCAGTGACTTCCTCACTTCCTCGTAGAGCTGTCACACAGACACACACACAGTGAGGCCGGCTCCATTGGTGGCTCCTACCTGCTGGTCACGCTCAGGTTACCTCATCGCTGGTGACACACTGCTGCGAGAGATGGTTGAGATGGGTCCACACCACGCTTCTCAGGCTGCTGATCCTCTCCACTTCCTGTCTCTCAAAGAACTGTGGGAACAGGCACAAGAAAGGTCATAATAACCTTCTGTCTCATTTGATAAAACAATAATCACCAGATATAAAGCAGCTCATTGAAGCATGTTTTAGTGTAATTCAGCAGATCTGGTTTTACAGTCGAGATGAAATGCGTATGTACAAGCCAAGAGGTGTGCAGGCTTCACATGACCTGACATGATCAGGTTTGATTTGTCATGGATGTGAAGAGCGAGGATCAGAGCTCACCTCGCAGGCTTTGACATGCTCGTTCAGCCACTCCTCTCTCAGCTTCCCTAACAGGGACACGTTCTGACTGTAGATCCTGTCTGCCGCGGAATCCAACAAACAAGGAGCATTAAAAGCAGAAACTGAAATAAAGAGTTGTGTTTATGGCTGGGCAATACAGCTAAATAGTCACATCACAATAGTTGTCTTTTGATGATATTTAAATCATATTTTTCATTAGCTTCACCATAATTTGAACAATACAGTGTTGATTCACTAAAAAGATCCGACACATACGGCTTAGTTGTATAGGATTTGGACGATCCCTGATAGAGCAGTATGTGTTTGATTCACTAAAAAGAACCGACAAATACGACTCAATCAGTCAGCAAACTACCATGTTTTTGATTATATGCCTGTGTAATTAGCCTAATGACAAGTTTGCAGCCTGATTATTTTTTAAATGCACACACACACAATATTCAATATTTTACCAACAGAATCCTCTCAGATATTAATATATTGCCCAGCCCTGGTTAAAGTGTATTATTAGTTGCTGTCTTACCAGCTTCCTCCGCCGTCTGCTTGGCTTGCTGGGTTTTGGCATACAGCTTGAAGCACAACAGAGTGACATCATTACACAGTATGTCTTCTCAGACATTCACGTCTTACAAACACCTGACACAAATAGCTACACGGCTTTTTTTTTAATTGTTCTTTAAAAACAGTTCTGTCTCTGCAGATAAAGACTGATGGTTGACATTGTATAGCCTTTCAACAGCTCCAGAGTCTTGTCCTGGGGGCTTTTCAAATACTGCCATGTTTTACAATGATTCACAACGCTCTATACCCCCAGCAGTCATCTTTACCCAGTCATGCTTTGTGGTATGTTTTGCACGCTGCGTTGCTTTACTAACTCATGTGCCTCCTCTCAAGAGATGCAGCGCGATGGAAATTAGCTGAATTTATTTCTCCATTCATTAGAGGAAGTGCTCTAGGTAAACATTATTCTATGTAAAGTCTAACATACAAACAAAAACATGGCCTGAAGGACATACGGGTGCCTGCAACCCAGCGAATGGCTAGTGGCATAATTGCTAGTCTTTTTCCTGTTTTCACACTCGCCCACACACACTACAGCATATAGATCTGGACTGCACAGCAATTATATCCCTACTAAAAAAGGTCAATGTTTCCTTGTAGCAAGGTCTTTTAGTTAAACACAGATTAACTATTAGTAGAGCACTCAGGTGATTCACACATGATTCTTCTGTTTCTCTCTCACACAATCACAAAGCCCTGGCTTAAAGGGATAGTTCACTAAAACATCTTTCATTGACTCACCCTCTGTACAAGTTTCTTCCATCGGATGTAAGCGAAAGAAGATAATTTAAAGAATGTTGGAAACCACAGTGGCTTCTATAGTATCTTTTCCATTCTTCAAAATATCTCTTTTTGTGCTTGACAGAAGAAAGAAATTCATACAGGTTTGGTATGACTCGCAACCTCAAATGCAGAAATGTTAATTCATGCGTTTATGACCTCGAGGTTAGATTATAGTAATGCCTTACTGGGTGGTTGTTCTGCACGCTTGATAAATAGACTACAGCTGGTTCAAAATGCAGCAGCTAGAGTCCTTACTAG
>JAUCNO010000002.1:3324966-3337637 GCA_032353835.1 Enteromius viviparus | reverse complement strand
TGAGATACTGTATATATATATATATATATATATATAAAATGACTAAAATTACATAAACTCCTATAAATACAATCTACATATAATATAATATAATATAATATAATATAATATAATATAATATAATATAATATAATATAATATAATATAATACATTTCAGTTTGACAAATGATCTCAGATGAAAGAAGCTGACCTTTGCCACAGCACTGATTGTTTAGGTTTAGTATGTCACCTTAAGATTTCTTACACGTGGTTAAACACTAACTGCAGAAGAAGCCAAATTAAAATCAGAAGAAGACCTTGAACCTAAAATTAGCCTTTAATTTAATTGAAAAACGATCACTGGTCACCTAATATTTAATCTCCTCATAGCAGTTGCACATAACTTTCAAATTATAACCAAATTAATTCAAATTATAATGATCAATTATTGTTTTTAGCTGGAAGATAATATGTTGTATTGTTAGCTTATACAGTATAGCAGTGAAATGAAAGAGAGGGAGAAAAGTATAAAAGAGAAAAAAGTGCCTAAAATAGACCTTTGGTGCACACCGCATAATAAAGGAACCAACAAAGAAGAAAATTCCCCAGTGCTCACTGAGAAGGTTCTGTTTTTAAGATAAGATTTAGATTTAGAATAAGATTTAGCAGGATACTATTTGAGAGCAGCACTTAAATCACTGACCTTCAGCAGTGAACCACAGCATGTTTGACAACTGTTCATAACCGATACAGCTAGACTCAAAGCTACAAACACTTCTTTGAATATCCCAGTCACAGCTGGAAAATGAAAGATTCACAATCTCAACAGCTTGATGCTGGTTGCCGGATTGACAGATTTTATAAGGGGGAAAAAATCAGATTATTTAGTTATATTTAAAAAAATCACTTCTAAATAAAAATAATCTAAACCGCAACAGACATAGCTGTCAAAATAATAAAATCTGTAGACGTTTACATCTTAAAATTTTGACTCCTAACTCTTAAAATATTTTTTACTGAGCTGTGCATTTATTAGATGACTGACAACATTTCAAAAACATCCATCAACAATCAAAAAAATCTGATTTATTAATATGATGTAATCTTTATTCCTGGCTTCAATGTCACATTGTCTTTCAGAAATCTTTCTATCATGTCGATTTGCTGCTCAAGAAATATTTCTAAACTGTCAATGTTGAAAACTTAAAAAAAATTACAATTTTAATTTAAGAAGAGATTAAAACTGACTTTTGAATATCACTTTTTTGAAAGCGAATGCGTCCTACAAAATCAAATGGAAGAAAATAAAAATCTTATAAACCTTACACTATTTGTTTTTTGTACCTTTATAGACATTTAAAAAAAACTTGTAACTCACAGCCTTTGTTTGGTCTACCATCTTTATTAAAAATGAAGGGTACAAACTCACACCCTGTCTCTCTGGCCAGCCCCTTTAAACCCCCGACCATGAAAATCTCAAATATAAAAAGACACATACAATGAACAACTACTCCAAAACCTAATATACTAAAATATACAAACAAGTGTCCTGGTCACCACACGGACTTTGTGAAGCAAACACCTAGCGATTATACATGTGTCAGATTTATGACGGGTCTGTTGGACTGTGAAGTGTCCGAGGCTGATTCAGAGAAGAATCCAGTCTCATGTTCTCCTCACGGCATCGTCAATCTCACTCATCTGCTCTTTCAGCTGGTTCCACTGCTCTGGGTTCAGTGAAATACCTAGAACAAGCACATCAAACACAGCTCAAATATGCAAAAGGCTTTTTTTATTTTGAGTCAGCAAGTTCAAGTCAATCCTATATGCGTTTACCATCACTCGATTTTAGTTGAACAGAATGCTTTAGTAAAACAATTTATTGTTATCATAAGAGCAAGTACATCTTAAAATAGAAGTGTTGCTGAAATCCATTGAAAAGACACGGCACAGTAAGAGAGGAGCACCTACCCTTGCGGCCTGGTTTCATTTCACCTTCTTGGTCCATCCAGTATTCCCGGATATCAATCAACACCTTTCCCTTGAAATCCCGAACACTCACATACCTCATCTTTCCTATCTTAAAGAAAGAGAGAGAACAATACAATACATATAATTCAACACAACATAAAACACTACATGATAGTGAGAGTATACTCTGCATGAAGTTCTTTTCTTAGCATTCTTCACCTGGAACATGTTGTCATTTTTACTGCTACTGCTTTTAGAGGCAGATGACACTTTGGAGGTTTCTCCACTTTTTTGCTTCTTTGATGGCTTCTCTGGTGTTGCTTGCTTCTTTCTCTTGGCCTGAAATACAGAATGTCACATTAAACACAAAGCCAGTAACACAGAAATAGGGTTGTAAGGGTATGAGATTGTCACGGTACGATAATAGTCTCCGAAAATATCTTTCTAAATATCTGTCCGATCCCGGTCGGGTATCCATCCTCTCTACTTCACATCTTCACACAGCGAGACAGCAGACGTTTTAAAAAGCATGAGCTTCACCTGTACTTGAGTGTTTGTGCTGTATATTCACAATTTGATTTACTGCACAGCTATATTAGCACGGTCAAGTTAGTTTTAGGTTTGATATTTGCCAAAGATATCTCAGCCACGATTAGTTTTAACATCATGCAGCAACTGAAAATGTTTTTTCAAAACTGGGCGTTTTATACCCAGTCTGTGTAATTTTCAGATTAAATTTGCTGCTACAATACGCTTAGGCAATGTATTTTAATTAAAGTGACTTTTACCTTATAAAACAAGACACTATCAAACCGTAAATCTTGTATTATAGGCGACTACAGGCAACATTTTTCAAATACCTTATTTCATACATTTACACCTGTTCATAAAGGCTGTAGTACAGTCCTAGTTAGACTACTAAATGACTACGAGTGAAATCCTGCCAATAAATCTTTTACTGTATACACAGTACACAAATACCTTCAAATACAATACTCGACCGATACTATTTTTCCATACTCTAAACTGTAGTGCATTCCTAGATACAGGACAGACTTCCGACATCTGAAATTGTCAATATCTTACTTACGGTACATAATTAATCAACAATCAAAAACAACAACTTTAATTCATCAAAAGGATTCGAAGAGTTCTGAAGGCTGTAGAAGACTGACTGACCACAGTTAGCTACAGTTGCCAGTATATCCCTTACTATATGTACAGTACACACCTTTTGACGTTAAAAAAGTTTTTCTAGTTCTTTTTTATTTCAAAGACTAAAAAATAACGTTCAACACCACCCTTACTTTACAGTAAATTATTATTCTAATAAAACAATTAGTGAACTTCACCAAAATCATTTTTGCAGTTTCCAAAGTTACTATAATCTTTTAACCTTTTATTATACATACTTTAACCTTGCAACAAACCTGTTTGATAATAATTAGATAAATTAATTAAATTGATTTTTTAAATATTAAACATGTATAACTGACTGTATAATAGATCAAAATTCTTGCCGGTCGGTTAAAGGCAGGGTATATGATTTTTCAAAAATTAAGTGGTTAAAATGAACGTCCCTATGCACAATACTGAAAAAACGCCTAAAATAATACACGGTGCAGCGTGAGCAATATTAATGTCATGGTCGACACTGTCTATTTGTTTTTACTTTGTTGGCAACAGACGTGATAGATTTCATTTGTTTGAGCTGGGCATTTTTGTCCAATTTAGTGGAATTTTTCTCCCCAAACCCTTGGCCAGGGGAAGCCTCTGAATCAGTGTTTGTGGTGATCCAGGTCAGTGGATGGCACCGTCACAAAAAACTAGGGTCCTGAAAGTGTATCAGATATTTTCTCCGCTGTATGGGTCAAGCGGAAAGAAGTTGCATATACACTGCAGCGCAGGTGAGAACTGGTTTCATTTTTTTTTCATTACTACTCAGAAATTATGCATTTTACATTAAAATGGTGCTACTACTTGTAATGTTCTGCAACACAAAACTCGTGCTTATTCTCAACAAATGCCCAAATTGGTGGATGTCAATCCCCTTAGATACGATATGCTTTTATTTCATTTGAATAAATAAACGTTACTGTAAGGATATTAATTCCCATACCTTCGTTTCAACTTCACTGTCAGAGTCGCTGTCTGAGGTAGAAGACAACACTTCCTTTGACTTTGGCATTCTGAAAAACACGGTAATACCATTTCAAATAAAAAACAAACAACCCAAAGACAAAAAAGCATATATGTTTACATTTATTACACTAATGCATTTAGCACTATGCTGCAGGTAACCAACACTTTCTTTACGCTTGCATCCTCGTGCTTTGCAGTGGTGCTGTTTGCAGTACAAAACGGCATATACTTTCCAAAGAAGCAATGCTTTCGATTTAACCTGTTGCGTTACGCATATATTAAAGAGAAAAGAATCAATGGCGTCGCTCGTTTATTACTAACGTTATTAACGTTACTATAAGAACCAGCAAGGCCGAGCGTATGAACGCGCAGCAAGGTGACCATCTGCCAACAGCCTCCTTTCAATGCAACGATCTGTTATTGCAACATTAAATATCATTATCAAATATTATAAACAGGTGCATAAATCAAATAACTTACGTGATATCTCAAGGTAAACGTTGGGTAAATAGAGTTAAATCAGAAGCTCATTCGATGAGCGCGAACATCCGTTTCTGCGAAGCCTGTGCAGAGCGCGCGCATGCGGAAGCGCCCTTGAAGAACTGCATGATGGGAAGTGTAGTTTTGTGCATCCATGAGCATGAGGCAACATTCATTTTTGTTTTTTATTGACAATTTTTATGTGTTAGAAAGTTCTGTGCATTATAAACCCTGTTGAACACCGTAGGCTGTTATGAAGCAGTCGTCTTACATTGCTTTTGTTGATAATATTAAACCATTGCAATTAATAAGTTGGCTATATAGAAGTGACTGAGATGAAGAAACAATGTAAATCAAGTAAAAGATGTAGGTTTGCTCCTTTAAAAATGAAGTTGTGTTGTTGTATTCTGAATTTGGCTCAAAGAACCACTGAATCAAACACAACACAAGCTTGCTGATTTTGTGAAGACGTTGATCAGGACAAACACTTCCTTATCATCGTTCACTCCAATAACTGAGCTGCTTCAGGTTACTGCTCATCATTCACAGTACAGTCCAATACAAATGTTCAATAACTACAAATAAAATACATTTACATATGTTATATAGAAGTAAACAAGCAAATAATTTATGTTACTGAAACACACGGTTTACCCAGAATGTGAAAAAACTGCAGCAGAAGAGTAGCTCTGATGAACATTCATTGCTCCACAACACAGTTTGTTGTAGACCACTGCCATAACTTTCTGAAGTTAATATTAATGTTGGATAGATTCGTGCAAAATCAAGCAGGATGTACTGCACATCCAGTCAAAGAACACACAGGTCAAACAATGCCCTATGTGGAAACATAATGAAAAGACGCACATGAGCTGTTTTTGCCACGTTGACATTCTCACAGTTAGAACTTTGAGCTCATGGTTTGATTTGGTCTGGGTTTGTTGAAGATTCATGCGTAAGGAAGTTACAGTGGTCTTACAGAAGAATAAAGATCAGATCAGTTAGTTAGATCTATGGAGTGTTACTGTACCTACACTTGTGCTCAAACATTACGACACAGGGATGTTTTAGATACGTAGCTAGTATGAATTCTTAATATCATCCACTGATAATATCCTGCACTTCTAAAAACATGTCCTATAAATTTAGAGAATCTAAATAAAACAGACAATTTGAATAAATGGGAACTGTTTGTTGTGCTGCATGTATCCTGAAACGGTTTAACCACTGGACCAAATGAAACAAGATATAGATGATCTCAAAATGCTTTATTGGTTCAACAGCAGGAAAAGGTAAGAGAGGAAAAGAAATTACAAATTTTAGTTCTCTGTTAATATTGAATGATTGAGCTCCGGTTGCTTAAGTGACAGACTATAAAGTACATTTACGGATGGAGCCATCAACACACAGGACCCACAGCACTCCCAGGTCAAAGGTCACATGCTTGTGGCCATTGGGACAGGTAGCCATTGCTTGCCAGTCTGTGCCAGAAGGGTTAGAACGAGTGACACCAATTCTGCAATAGACAATCATGATGGTTTCTCAAATGTAGCACAATCATTCCTTATGAACTCACCACTTAATGAATATGACGGTTCAGCTCACCTTTGAAACAAGCTCCCTTGATTATTGACACCAAAGACACTGCCATCAGTTGCTACTTCAATCATGGACAGAGATCCAGGCATATTCACAAAGCTGCCAGACCCAAAACAGACATTACTGGACACATTCTGCAAGAGACAGAAAGATAAACAAAAGTTAGTTAAGTCACTTTTATTTACTCGTTTCCATCCCTTGTCTTCCTCTTTATATTTGATCTACACTTGGAGCACTTGAACTTGAGGTTTTTCTTAAAAAAAGCAAAACGAACCACACATATTTCATTACCCTCATGAGCCAGATTTGGTCATTGCCGTTCACTCCCCAGCAGCTGTATGGGCCACAGCTGTAATACTTCAGCCCTCCATTAAGTTGAACCCATGGAGTGTTGGCGGATGGCAAGTTGTTGTTATCATTCATATTTAAGCAAAATATTTGATCATTCATATTGACACCTGCAACAATCTGATCACCTCCAGCATCCACCTGTTTGAGAAGCCCTAACAACACGGCCAATGGTGGATAAGAAGATGATACATTTAAAACAAATTAAAATTATGTACATTAATGACCGATTAAATGGGTCTTTCCTGTAATTTGCATGATTGCACTCTTTACCTGGAACCTGAATGAAGGAACCACTCTGATACTTGAAGATGTTGTTTGCTGAATTCACCCCCAGCTGACCAGCAGGACCGACACTGAAGTGCTTTAAAGACCCGCCGATCTTTGTGAAGACATTATCAATCAGAACAAATACTTCATTTTGATCGTTCACTCCAACCACTGAACCAGACCCAGCGTCTATCTGCTTCAGATTACCGCTCATCACAGTACAGTCTAAAGCTGTGAAACATGGTGCAAAATAATCAGTGCCTACAGATGCTTACACATAGACTTTAAAATATGAATGAAATATACTACAAAAACACATTACTTACCCAGAGTGTGAAAGAAGTGACAGCTGAAGAGTAGCAGAAGGCTCTGATAAATCTTCATTGTGCCGCAAAACAGTTTGTTTCTTAGACCTGCAGAGAGTCAGAAATGTGTTTCCTCAGCCCAGCATAAGGTTACTGCGCTATTTGTAAGTCTCCCTCATCTAACACACCTGATTCCACTCATCTGCTCGTTAGTAGAGACTGCAAGACCTGAATTGGGTGCATCTGATATGGGAGAGATACAAAATGTGCAGGGCTATTTTGTAGAGGTTAGTCACTTGTCCACCCCTTTTGAGCGGTTTTTATTTTTATTTTTTTTTATTTTTATATTTTTTTTAAGTTTAGGGACAAATATAGCAACTTGGACAAACCTTATCTAAGGTTCTATTCTGATTTTCCCGCTGGTCTATATTTATCTTTATATAGATCAGTGAATTTAATATTATGATGTGACATTTAGCTACCAGTTTTAGCTACTTTGAATTGAAAGCAGTTGGCAACTAGGGGTGTGCATTGGCACTGCCCTCACGATTCGATTCGATTATGATTCACCTGGTAACGATTCGATTCAATTCGTCATTCATGAGGCAATACAAGCAGATATTAAACAACAGATTTTATTGGCTGCTATGTGTCTCCTGTATCTCTGATATAAAAGTTATTAAATAAAATAAAATGTAATTAAATAAAATGGTACAGGGTATTGGATATGACATTTTCAAATCTGAAAAAGAAAACAATCAAAATCAGTGCTTTGAATGAGAAATGTTTCTCTTCTCTCTGCTTGAGAACCATTTAAAATTAAATAAATAGAGCAATAAAATAACAGCCAACTTTTGTCAGCAGTGAACAAATATTTTTTTTTACACAGTAAAATAGCAGCTCTAAGACAGGCCGCTTCCTGAAGTCCTGTGCAAATATTAAAAGTAGCACTATTTTAACAACAACCTCCCAGGAATAAAAATATTCAGTGCAACAACACACAGTAACCACTTATTACTGTGAAACTTTTTTAAAGTAAAGTGCAAACTATTCTCAACAAAACAGCAGCTTTAAGACAATGGCAATTATATGCCTGCCCTGATCCTACATCACATCAACTGCATTCAACAAAATATCAAGATGTGAAATACAGTAATGTAAACCAAAAATAAAGTGTGTGGGCTTAGCCTGCTAACAAATTTGTGCAAACAAACAACCTAAGCCTACATCATAACTGTTTAGCAGCACACTGTTTAGCATTTAGGAATTGCTTTCAGTCCCTTAGAACATTGGTCCCTAGCCCTAGAGCTTCGATATCTAACCCCGCAGAGCATTCGTTTCTAGCCTTTTTGAGTGTTGTCCTCAGTCCCTTGGAGCATTACCTTCAGCCCCTAGAGCATCTGTCTCAGCCCCCCAGAGCTTAGTCTCAGCCCTTTTAGAGCATTGGCCTCAGCCCCTTGGAGCTTTAGTCTCGGCCCCTTGAAGCCAAGGACTCAGCCCCTTGAAGTATGGATCACATTGGTCTCGAACCCCCAGAGCATTGGTCTCTAATCACCAGAGAATTGGTCTCTAACAGCATTGGTCTCTTCCCATCAGCTCATTGGCCTCTAACCCCAGACCATCGGTCTCAAACTCGTTCCTTCCTCAGCTCGATCTAAATATACAGCTGGTATGCATAGTCAGGAATTCATTTGAACAAACCCAGTCTGGATCCAGCAAGTCCACGAATTCAAGATCCTCTTCAACCAATGAAAGACATTTGTGTCAGGTTTATTATAGTTTTGCATTTTTACATTTTTACCTTTATAAAAATACTTTTAATTTTCGCTACAAAATTCAGCTTTGTTTTTAATGATTTTATTAATAATTTGGTAGAATTTAGTTTAGTTTTAATTTGTGAACTGATTTACATACTATAGTTTTTAAACAGTTCATTTTCCATTTTAATTAATTTTAATTTTTAGTTTAAGTAGCCTAATTAAAGTTTAGCAGAATTAACAGAACAGTTCCAGAGTGCAGACCAAAGACATTTAATTTTAGCTTATTGACTCAAGATTTTAGATGAACACCTTGTGTCTACAGTTCACAGGTATAGATATGCTACATTCGATTACAAGGTATTAAAGCAAAAAGTTTAATACATTGAATAAGCTGTCACAAAGTATAAAATGAACACCTGCCAAACTTACGTTAGCATTGCGCAGCTATGCGCGGCCTGTTCCGGAATGCTTCAAGCAATAGTATAAACAACATTCAGTGTGAATTGTGAAAATTATAATTAATAATCACAATTACATTTTAACAGGAATAATAAACAGTAATGATCTTCAGGTGTGTATATTATATACATTTTATCTATGAAGATTCACACGACAAGGCCTTGGTGAGGAAACCCCGGAGGGTGGATTTATTCACAGTAAACAAAACAGGAAATACAGTGGTGAACGTGCTTGATCTTTCTTTCAGTGCCGGTGAGTGGGATAAGTGGTGATGGTCGATCACACACTGTTGTCTGGAAGGAAATAGAGAGGGTATGTTAGTGCTGGCTCTCATGGAGAATAATCTTGGTGATCAGTGAATTATTGTTTCAGGCTTTCTTAGGGGGTAACCCACCAAAATAAATAAATAAATAAAATGTTGGTGGTACTCACTGACTAATGCCACTGAAAATACTAGATAAGTAAATAGGAACAAGCAACTATTTGGCTACAATCATAATTGAAAGTACAGCAGTGTTCAGCAAATGAAGAAAATAATGAATTTGTACAACAATTTGAGCATAAGTAAATGACAATTTTCATTTTTTAATTGTCTATTCCTTTAACATGATAAAGCAACTATTTTTTAGCCTCTTTATTATTTCCTTATTATTTCTTAGCCTGTAAAGCATTTCTGTGTGAAAGGTAATGTGATTAATGACCTGATCCCACTATGTTTGCATGGAGTTTAACAGCATTATGGGCAAAAATCTAAAGCAGAATTCTATGAAAACCTGGACAGAAACAGTTTGCAGGTTTGTGGACCTTTTTGAAACAAAAAGAGGGACTTCTGGTCAGTGCTTGCTGGAACTTATTACAGCAACCAAAGGTCGGTTATTATTTGTCTTATTTAACATAACTTAAAGGATGGAAACTAACAATGGAAATTCTGTCATCATTTACTTTCCCTCAGTTGTTTCAAACCTTTAATAATTTCTTCGTTCTGCTGAAACCAAAGGAGGCAGCATTGACGTCCTTCTTTTTAGTACATACATCAGGGCTTGACATTGGCACCTGCCCACCCGACAAATGCGGATAAAATTCTGCTGTGGCGGGTAAAAACTTTAGTCTCACTAGCCATTTTTGCGGGTAGTTTATTTTTGGTATGACAGTATTTTTTTGTTGTATTTTTCTCTAAAGGCATCTGACGTATTGCAAAGTAATATTACGCGCATAAAATTCCCATGAGCACTTATTTCAACATTCTGATACAACTTGTTTAGAACGTGCGTAACCTGCCGACGACATGTCTGACTCGTGAATGAACTGTTTTTTAAAGTCAGACATTTCTATACTATTTTTATATTTTTACTAACAGTTGTTTTATGTATTCATTTATTTTTTTAGACCTTTTATCACAATGGTCGAATCATTCATTAACTAGAATTAATTTGTAAAAGCTGTTATCAGCATAAAAAATTTGTCACTTTTAGACAAATCCGAATAAAATCGGTGCTAAACAGGGCATGGCAAGATTTAACATAGTTAATATTATAGGATTATTTCATTTTAGTTCAGTATTTAAAATTAAAAATTTTAAAATTAAAATTATATATTGCTGAGTGTGTTTGCTCCATTTGTTTAATGAAAATAGTTCGAGATCACAGCAGAACATTCGCAAATATGCAACACACAGAGCAGCACTGTTTTTTAATGAATGATTCACGTTTTTGAATTTTGAAACATTTGAGTCAATCATTTAGAGGTCAATTCAGAAGGACTGGCACTTCTTTATTCTTAAATGATTCTCAGCTGTCTGAACTAGAGTGCTGATCGGGCCGCATTTTTCTGTCCGAGCCTGGCCCGAGCCCGACAGGCATTAGGATATTTATGTCTAAGCCCCATCCCTGTCTGACAAACTTAAAATCAATTTTCTCTAATGAAACTTTTTGTGTGGAAAGGCTGCTTTTTTTAAGCAACTGTAGGAAGGCATTCGGAAATGTCAACAGATGAGAGCATCAGTCACTTGCTGTCACCTAATGGCGGTTTACTTTCATAGAAGGCTACTTTCACCTCTTTTTCCATGATTTCATATATATGTATACACTACATGTATACTCAACAAAAATATAAACGCAGCACCTTTGTTTCTGCTCCGATTTTTCATGAGATGGAGTTAAAGATCTAAAGGTGAAAGTATCTCGAGCAGCTCCTTCAGACGAATGAGATGTCAGTGAGCAAATAAAACCCTGCAGGTATTTGTGTAAGTGTGTACAATTAATCCCAATGTAGTCGTAATTAACATAAGGGACACTTCTCGAGTGTTTGGCACACAAGCATGACTTTATTTCGACAGCGCTGCACTGATCTGAGAGTCGATTCAGTGAAGGACTCGTCCGAGTGATTCGAATCCGCAAACGAATCATAAAAGATCTGTTCAAACGATTGATCTGAGTGAATCATCGCATTCAGACGGCGTTCATAAACCTGCTAACTGTGAGGAAAATGAATCGCAGCAAGTGCTGACACAAATGTGATAAGAGTAAGATGAAAAGCTGTTTAATTATCTATTTACGGAGATAATGAGCGGATCGGAGAAAGCGCATGTGCCGTCACGTGCTTCACTGCCGCTTCCATGGCAACTGTGGAACGCTGGTGAGATGACGTCACATGGTCTGTATAAAAGCCCGCGCGCTCGGAGACTCTTTAGTTGAGTGGTATTCGAAGCGGAGAGATTGATCTAATATTATCAGATACATTATTTATTTATTATTCATCAGCATTACAACTTTTAACAAAATGAATAGAGAGGTGTTTTTGGAGCTTTTACTAAACGGAGTCCTCTACACTGCTACATGTTACTGGGTATCAGATGCTCAAGACGTTGTGCAGGATTTAAGGATTCCAGACGAGTTGTACGACCTTCTCGAGGCAACTCAAGGTGCAGAAGTAAAGTTTCACATCTTCAGTCCAGGAGAGAAGCGTCTCCAAATTGATGGTTACAAGAATCACACCATGGTCGGTTATTTGCAGTCGAAGATGGACAGTAGCAACGACATCTCTGAGCTGAAGGACCCTCCGCTGGTGATCCACACAGAGGATATGAGCCAACCTAGTGTTTTAGAAGCTCCTTCTGAAGCTCCTGTCTTTCCCAAGAAAGCAGAAAATATTGCAATGAGCAACATAAAGAGCAGCTCAGAACAGCCTGAGATGAACCTGAAGGTTCCTAAAAAGGAACCTGAAGAGGATCTGGTCGATACCAAGCAATTTCTTATTGCTGAAACTGACCTTGCTGTTCGTCCTGAAGCTCCTGTCTTTCCCAAGAAAGCAGAAAATATTGCAATGAGCAACATAAAGAGCAGCTCAGAACAGCCTGAG
>JAUCNO010000002.1:3279939-3299544 GCA_032353835.1 Enteromius viviparus | reverse complement strand
GTCTTTTCCGGACGTCCACGGACGTCTAAATATGTCATCTTCTGGATGTTTATAATGTCCTGCTGCATAATTTACGTGTGTAGTAAAATTGAAAGTGTTTGAAACAAGTTTTATTAGTAGTACACACATGTCCGCGGTATATACAAGTTTGAGAGATCTAGCACAACCACTGATGCTTAAAGAAAAGTGTTTCTTCCTTCCCCTACAATGCCAAGTACTGTGTGTCTGTAAGTCAGCACATTTTATTGACCCTGGGACAACATTTTAATGCAAAAATACAATCTTGACCATATCTGCACACCTAAACCTACTCTTACCCATGAGTGATGTCTAAAATCAGAGGAAATGATGTAAAAGCACCAAACACTGACTGTAAGCCTAAACTTCACAAACACGGTAAACTGTCTCTTCAAATCTGACTGATACTGAGGTCTGTTCCTCTGACTAGAGGCGTCGTAGTTGGGTGAAAAGTGGGACTAAATTACCAGGGCCCCTGAGGAGTGCAATTTTATTTAATATCACAATAAATGTTGTTAACTAATGTAAATGCTAATATTTTGGGTAAATGCATCAGTTGATTGATGTATTAATGGTGTCGTAGGTAGGTTTTAACCTCAAGCTTACGGGGGCCCATGGCCACTGCTTGTGTATAGGGCCCAGAGTTCGGTGCTCAGACAACCCAGCAGCGGCGGGTGAGGCTGTTTAAGAGACATATAAGCGAACATAACTCCATTTTAATACAGTGGTGGTTCTACATTGAATTCACTCAGCCGGTTGTGAACGCTCGGCTCAAAACTTGCCAGCGGCCATATTGTAACTGATGCACTTATGCTGCACCCTGGACTCATACACCAAAAGAAAAGCTGCTATTTAACTAAAAGTCAATTACTAAAACATGTTAAGTCAGTGACAGACCCCTATAATGACATCAGAACTCAAGCATGATCTGATCGGGACACAGTCAGTCAGGTGGTATTGTATCATGTGAATTACAGTCAATTAGAAACCAATTCAGAATTAAATTCATATAAATACAAAACATCAAATTCCCAAAGAGAGAGAGAGATCTGGATCATTTCAGTTGTGTTGTTGTCTATGGCGGGTCAGATAGCTCTCTTATATCATATCTTAATGTTTGGAAGAGGAACAGGAGTCTTAAGGGTTTGGAACGACATGAGGGTAATTAGAATTGTTGGGGAAACTAACCCTGTGGAGTCATTCAGGCATTCACATCAGATACAGCTCTGCAGAAGACTGTGACAACCAGAACCAACTCAAACACATAATGGTGACACAAGAGCGTAATATGTACAGTTTCCCTGTGGTACCTGTTAAGATTCTTCTCATTCCCACTAGCACTGTTTACTTATGTACAGAAAAAACACTTGAAGACATGCGTTTAAACTAACTTTTTTTGGTGCAATAATTCTAAGAAGGACAGAAAAGCTGCAGATCTTCTGCATTGTGTTGGGAAGTAATTCAATGTTGTGGTTGTCTATACATCTAAAACAGTACTTTAAACTTTTTGTGGTAAGACAGTAGGATATTTAATTATGTATTATTTAGGATGCTTGTAAAAATTGCTTTTAAAAAGGTGTTTATAATGCATGCCTAAATCCAGACATTATGTATGACTCAGAAAAGCAAGCAGTGTTGGTTCAGATCCAGATCTGGGCCAACGCTGTTACTGTCTGACACATTATTTTTTATTTGTAACAAATAAAATAAATAGGCTACATTTTCTGTAAATTTGCATTGAAATATATTTAGTTAAATGCATTGTACAAGTAAACAATGTGTATATGTATTCAACTTGTGCGTGTGGGCCTAATTTAATATACACAAAATAAGTTAAAAGCATGTTTTAGTTAATATTCATAATGCTCAAAATACCACATACTTTAATGTTCTTCAGATTATCTCAAGAAGTACTACTTCTTATATATTAGGTACAAAGTGAGTTGTGTAATGTAATCAGGTTGATGCAGTACTTTAGCAATCATTTTTCTATGAACCTAAATGCACACTTCCCCAAAAAATGGGCAAAACTGT
The DNA here is from genome assembly GCA_032353835.1 of Enteromius viviparus. Taxonomy (NCBI): domain Eukaryota; kingdom Metazoa; phylum Chordata; class Actinopteri; order Cypriniformes; family Cyprinidae; genus Enteromius; species Enteromius viviparus. The sequence goes on along the minus strand of JAUCNO010000002.1, from coordinate 3,297,492 downwards.
GTTTGATTCAAACTAAGTGGTATTTAGTTCCTGTATCTATGCATCATATTCTGAGAAATCTGGAGTATTTTGGTTCATGGTTTCTTTCTTAAGGTGTACTTACATCTCCCCAAGTGAAAGTATGTCATCACATCCCTCCAGTTTAACAGACAAGGCTTTAGTCTGATTGTTCTAAAATATATCAATACCTTTATTGCATCCTAAAATGCACACCGGTAACTTACTCCACCCTCACCCCACCAGCGCATTTCTAAAAAATAAAAAAAAAATAAAAAAAACAGCAGCTAAATTATCGACATTAAAGTGAGCACAATGCAATTGTTATCTTTTACTTTAAAGGGTTAGTTCACCTAAAAACTAAGATTGTGTCATTAATAACTGACCCTCATGTCGTTCTAAACCCTTCAGAACACAGATATTAAGATGTTTGAGTTCTTCTTGAGTTCTTCTGTGTTTGAACGACACGAGGGTGAGTAATTAATGACAGAATCTTAGTTTTTAGATGAACTCACCTTTAAATCTGCTTATATGACGAGGAGTTAGTGATTCTCAATACTCCTGCACGTGTGCTGCTTCTGCTCCACTCCTCCTGCGCGAGAAAGTCACGTCTGAGAGCACATGTGTGTATCAGTCCCTAATGAAGAACTCTTAATTGTTATCGAAGAAAAATAAATGTGTATAAAATGTAGCACGTGCTAAATCACAACATTATTAGCTGTTAAATGTTTCTGTGGAATGTTTCAGTTTTAGGTTCAATAAATAAAAAACACTCTATTAAAATATATATTTAATAATACGCTTAAATCTTTACACATTGAGTTCACATTAATTATTGTGACCCAATTTAAACAATATTTTAATCGACGATAGTTGTATGCACTAAAACTCTTTCAGCAGCAGTTCAGTGAAAGAAGACACCGCTCAAAGATTTAATTGAAAACGATCGCTTCAAGTCACAAACCTTTTTTTTATTTTTTAAATCATCCATACATATTTAATACACGAATGCATTACTCTGTATTTTTATTACAAAAATAGGCATTAATTTCACGTTACATTTGAAGTCCAAAGGTCGACACAAAATAACTGGTTTTACATTCTAATAAATAAAAGCAGAAAGCATGGTCATAAATTAAGAAATCAGTCATTCGTTTCACTAAGCGTGGCCACAAAATCAAGTTAGGCTACATTAAATATTATCGAATTATAACATTGTGCGCGCAAGACAAAACTAATTATTATTGTAGGTGCGGGAGATTTAGAAAAGAGCGGGGAGGAAATTATTATTGTGCAAACAAATAACTGAAATATAGAGGATGAATTAATATACTGGGAGCATGATTTAGGAATATGAGATTACGAATTATTATTTTGCAAACGATTTTCTTAAAAATAAGTAACGAATTATTATACTGTGAACATGAGTTAGCGAAATGAGATAACGAATTATTTTAGGCGCATGATTTCCTTTTTTTCTCCTGTATTTCCCATACTACAACTGTAGCTTGCGATTTATTTTTAACTAAGAAAATGTAATGTTAAATTAAGTAGCCTAACACATGTTAAACATTACATTTTTAGTAGCCTAATAATATTAATATTTTAGACTTATCCTCGCCTTCTGTAGACTTTCTTTTGAAAGTCACGTCTGTCTCTCATTTAGCTTTCTTTGTAATATAATATATTAGTTTTCTATCTATTTGTTTTTGTTACAGCTTTGTTATAATAGCTTTCCCATATACAACATAGACCGGCTCTTTTAATTTGTAATACCCATAAAGCACCGCGGGGTCACACAGTGATGTCCAGCTGATGGAGAGCGACCTCTAGCGATCAGGGTCTATATAAGCACTGTCTATATGTCAAACAGGATCTCTTCTAATTGGAAACAGTTTAGCTTTGATGCCTCTAATTAAACATTAACACAACGTAATGTTAACGTATTTGTCAAATATAAATTAGGCTTATAGATTTTACATCATACGCGTTTAATTCAGATTCACCAGATCGATCTACTTTCTAACAGTAACATGTTGATTATTTTAAAATTAAGTAGGCTACTAGTCCTACACATGTTGTTTCTAGCCTACATTTTGCCGAAAAATAGTGAACGCATTTGCTTTAGATTTCATTTTCCAGACCCTCGGACGAACAATAAATTTGGCCTCTCACAGCAGAATAAAATAATAATAATAATAAATAAATAAATAAAACCTCTATCGGTGTAAGCGAGACTTTATAGCGAACAAATTGTAGGTTTACAAAAACTACTTACAATCGACATGTAAGTAGTCTGCTGTCACTTTTCGTTTGCTCCATGATAAATTCCCCACTATTTCACACTGCTTCTCATTCTTCTGCAGGTCTTGGACTCGACCTTTCACTGAAACAATGAAATATTCCAGATTTATCAACTGTCTGTGGATCATCTCCTCTTTAATCCCGTGATGCAGCTTCTAATCAATCCGTTGTAATCTTTCTAAACTTTAAACCAACTTCTTTCTCTCGGTATATTGTTTCCAGATGAGCTCTGTCTTTGGCGATGTGCAATAATTCTGTGTAAAGTTCAAAGTAGAATTTAAGTTCTCTAAAAATCTTGAGTCTCTCAGCGTCGCGCTTGTCATTCAAACGCAAGGAAGAACGCAGTGGTTTAGGAGAACCAATGAGCATCGAGCATTGTCAAGATGCTTCGGAAGGCGCCAATTTTTAAAATATTGTTGAGTCAGCAAAACGGAACTTCCTGAAGCTGACATTCACGAACCGCTGAACAAGAAAGCGCATCAACTGTAACAATGGCAAAACTTGGGGGGGGGGGGGGGGAATAAAAAGTATCTAAAATGTAAGAACTTAAATGGGACAAATCCCACAATCATAACTGGTCTCAGAACAGCGCTGTTAAACCATACACTCAATCTTATTGGCTGCATTTCTTTAAAGGAACAGTTAAAGCAGAAATATGCCATACGGGGAGGCTGCAAGGCAGATCTACACCCCTGTTGTTCCGGATGCGTCCAGCAGGGGGAGGATACGTCAAAATAATTCAAATCAATGCACAACAAACGTCCCATTTATAGATGTTGATTACTTTTTTGGTGAATTTAAATATAAACCCTAGATTAACATAACATAAATTATAATGATGCACTAATGGTATAATATATATAGATAGTACTTATAGATATGATTTTCACTGTTGATATTCATACATAGCCCATAAAGGACAATTGAATTGAATTTTTTTTATGAAAAATTAACAGCTGGATCAGATGCACAATGCAATTATGAGGTAGCCTAGTTATAGTTGTCATATAGAGAGAATGTGTGATATACATGATGTACATTTACATTTAAAGATGCATTCAAATTACCACATTTATCCTATAAGACAAAATATCTGTTGTATTCATTACTGATTTAATCAGCTGAAGACAAACAGTTCGCCCCTTTCTAAAATCCCAAGGCCATTTAGCCAGCAGAGAAGAAAAAGACAACCTTTGTGAAGAATTTGTAAAAAAACATTTATTAATGACAACCGCTAAGGCTTGCTGATCTTCTTTAAGTGTTGTTCTGTTCTCCTCCCGCTCACTGAGAAGAAAAAACAAACAAACTAAAATTGGACAGTTGTGAAGCAAATGGTATGACAAGATGTCATGTTTAAAGATTTTTCCTTTATAATATCCCTGCAACACCTTATGTCAAAGACAGGTCCTCGCAGAAATTTCTCCTCAGCCTCCAGGACTGACAGATTTTACAACCTTACAGCGTACTATAAAATGAAGAGCACCACAAATAGAACAAACAATAAATCACAGGTGAGATCAACATGACCACAATTAACATAATGAGCTAGCAAACAATTAAAATACTCTTCATTTTATATTAATAAAACAAGATACACCAGAAATAATTGAGCACCAACAATAACAAACATGTTAAAAATCACATTTCAAGTGTTCACGCTTCCTCATGTAATATTGATAAGCGGGTTTGGTGTGCTGTCCAGGGAGCGGGCCGGGAGAACGGCGGGCTCGAACCCTAGCGATTAGAACCCTAGCGAGGGTAAGGGCTCGGCGTCCGGCTGCCCCCCGGAGTGGGAAGTTTGTATTTAAAGGGGAGGCAGAAGGAGAGGAGGAGGGATTGCAAAAAGCGAGATGGGAATGAATGGAAAGCTTGTGCTTTTATAGTGGTTTGGAACTGGTTTGATTGGGCGATCGTAACGAGGGGATTGATTAGCTGATTGCTAACAGCTGTGGGCGATTCGTCCAGTGATCCAATCGAACTATGTTATTATCAAAACATTTATTAAGTTCAAATATACTTTCATTTGATGTTTCATAGTGAGAACATCTCATTGAGAAGAAACAATTATCATGTTTGTGGTGGTTGGTGCTCAGTTACTTATAGTGGATCATTTGTTTTCTCAATATAAAGCTTTAATAATAATAATTGAGTGTGCAGTTAAATTCCCCTTACTTAAAGATTTACATACAGACCTATTATAATTGTCTTTATATATATATATTCATACATAGCATGTTGCTGCAAAATCCACGTGGAGTGTGTAAAGAGTAAACAGGGTTGAAAATGATATCTTACCAGAAAGGGCCATCGAGCAAGCTAGACACTAAAAACAAAAGAATGAAGACAGTGTGAGAAAGTGAGGCCTAACATACAATATGAGGCAGCTAAGTTTACACGTGTGAGCCAAACAACTGATACACAGATACACACACATTCGCTCCTCCACGAGACAGAACAGTTATAGGGGGAGGGCTACTAACAGCATCAGTGTTGCCAACTATTTCCTATAAACCTGCCCTAATAGTAGCTAAATGTTGACGGATGACGTCACACACTAATTTGCATATCAGTGACATCACCACGTAGTATCTGACAATGTTGTCATGTGTCAGTTTAGGGCAGATTTTTGTTTTGGTCAAGAAGCTCACTCAGCAGAAGAAGATAAGAAATATTGGTCTTCTCAGTGAGGGGATACTGTGTGGTTCGCTCATGGGTCTGAACACTACATTAAAGAACAGAGGTGCTACATACAGAATGTGATTCTGCAGGGCATTTTATCTCTCAAGTGATTAAATATGTTGATAACATATTAATTTGGGGGAATGTGAATGGGTACAACCATAATCAGAATAATAATAAACATTTTGAATCCATAGAAAATCTATTCATTAATTGGCTAAACAAATATCCAAATGGCATTCTGTTAGTTGGAGGTGACTTTAATATTATACATGATGGAACAATTAATAAGTGGCCACCAGGTTGGCCTAATATAAATAATCACAATTTAAAAAACGTCATGGATAAATTCAATCTAATAGACATTTGGAGAAACAGATTTCCAGATAATAAATCCTTTACTTGGAGTAATAAAGCAGGATCCAGTCAATCCAGAATTGATTTTTGGCTGAAAGCTTTAACAAAGATAATGTGGTTAACATTACTTCTACTCCACTGGCTTGAAGAAGGCGAACAAAATTTACAATATTTCTTCAATTTAGAAAGACACCATATTAATAATAACATAAATCAATTAAATGTGAATGGGATTGTAACTAAAGAACACTAATTAATTTCTAGAATATATACATCCAATTTGCATATGATGCTTTTTTGAATTCTACAGAGGTGAAAAGCATTGACCGCAAGTGTGATATGCCTATTTCTGTTGAGGAAGTGATAAAGTCAATTAATCTTCTAAAAAACAATAAATCGCCAGGTACAGATGCTTTAACAGGAGGATTTTATAAACAGTTTATTGATGATTTGGTCCCATTTTTGCTTAAAATGTATAATGAAAGCATAAATAATCAGCACCTTCCTCCCACCTTGACTCAAGCTTTAATTACATTAATTCCCAAACCAAATAAAGATCTACTTTTTCTCAACAATTGGCGTCCAATTAGTTTACTGAATAATGATTACAAAGTTTATGCCCTAATATTTGCTAAAAGACTTAAAGGTATATTAGATTCAATTATAAAAGAAACTCAATCTGGATTTATGAGCAACAGGCATGTTACAAACAATATAAGACTAGTTTTAGATATTCTAGATTATCCTGAATTCAGTGAAGGTAATGGTTTTATTCTCTTTCTTGATATTTGTAAGGCTTTTGACTCGGTGGAGCATCATTTTATATAATAATAAGTCAACTTCTTGCTAATTATATTAAAGACAGTGCTGTTAAAGGGATGACTATTATTGATCGAGATCTTACTATAACACAGTTAGCAGATGATACAACTCTTTTTCTACGAAATGCAAGTCAAATCCCCATCGCACTTAAAGTAATAGAAGTGTTTTCTAAAGCATCTGGTGTGTATTTTAATGTGAAAAAATGTGAACTTATGGCAGTCAAAGAATGTTCAGTGACTTCTTATTGTAACATTCCAGTCAAGAAAGAGGTCAAATACCTTGGAATTATAATAAGTACGGATCAACAAAAAAGAAATCAGAGGAAATTAAATCAATGGCTTTTAAGAGATTTATCATTGAGAGGAAGAGTTTTGACTTCCAAAGCAGTCTACCTTACACAGCCATCGCCCTTCAGGTCGATAATAGAATTGCAAAGGAGGTTGTTAAAATGTTATTACATTTTGTCTGGAAGAATAGAATACATTATATAAGGAAAACAGTCTTGATGAACTCATGTGAAAATGGTGATCTCAACTTCCTGGACTTTTAATATCAACTGGATTATGAGTCTTGTTAAGAACCCAACCTCTATTTGGAATACAATTCCCGTTCATATTTTATCTAATCTCGGTGGCATTAGTTTTTTTCTTGTTTGTAATCTTGACATTAACAAAATACCTGTAAAACTTTCAGCATTTCATCGTCAAGCTTTTCTAGCGTGGAATTTGATTTACAAACACAATTTTTCACCGCATCGTTATTTTATTTGGAATAATAAGGGCATTTTATATAAACAAAAATTCGAAATAACATTGTTTTGGTAGATCAATTATTTAATTCTGATGGTCTTCTGCTTACATATGAGGAGTTCTTAACTAAATATAATATTCCCATACCACCAAAGGAGTACGCAGTTGTTTTTGGTGCAATATCTCCTAAAATATGTATGTTGTTCAAACAGAATAAAAGATTAAACCATCAACAATCCCCACAACTCTTATCTAATCACTCCTCTATAGGTCAAATATGTTTTTCCTGTCATCATAGTAACCGGTCAGTTAAAGCTCTTTTGCAGAAAGATATTGTTTCAAAACCAAATGCCATTGCATACTGGAATAAATGTGTTAGTGATGTGGATTGGAAAAAGGTCTGGCTTCTGCCCAATCATTATTTTTTAACAAACAAAGTTAAAGAGATATCTTTTAGACTCCTACATAAAATATACCCTTCTAAACATTACTTAATAGAAAATAGAAAATCACTGGACAGAAATACAGAAGACCTGGAAGGATGCTTGCACCAAAGTCCTGGGGAAGAAAGAGAGGGAGCAGAAAGAGTGGATGACAAAAGAGACATGGGAGAAGATAGAGAAGAGGAAGGAGGTGAAGCAGAAAATCAACAGATGCCAAGACCAACATCAGAAAACAGACCTCAGAGCACAATATTGGGAGATGAACCGAGAAGTGAAGAAGAGTGCCAGACGGGACAAAAGACATTTTGTGCACAGTATGACAGAAGAGGCAGAAACAGCAGCCAAGCAGAACAACATGAAGAGAGTGTATGAGATCACCCGGACCTTGGCAGGGAAGAGTTTCAAACCAAGTAAGCCAGTTAAGGACAAGAATGGGAAAACCATCACAAGTGACGAGGAACAACGAAGAAGATGGGTGGAATATTTTGAAGAGATTCTGAATCGACCACCACCACAAAAAGTTCCCGACATACCACCAGCAGAAGATTCCCTCTGTCTCAACATTAATCCACCAACCAAGGCAGAGATCACCAAAGCCATCAAGTCCTTAAAAAATGGAAAGGCACCAGGCCCTGACGGCATCCCTCCAGAAGCTCTCAAGGCAGATGCGGCAGTAGCAGCAGAAATGATACATCCTCTCCTTGTAAAGATATGGGAGCAGGAGCAAGTGCCTGTTGACTGGAAGCTTGGGTACCTGGTGAAGCTCCCCAAAAAAGGTGACCCATCTCAGTGTGGCAACTGGCGAGGAATTATGCTGCTGTCTATCCCCAGCAAGGTGTTGACCAGAATCATCTTAGAGAGACTGAAGGAGGCACTGGACAAGAGACTGAGATCAGAGCAGGCAGGATTTAGACAAGACAGATCATGTACAGACCACATCGCCACTCTGCGCATCATCATCGAGCAGTCCACCGAATGGCAGTCTCCCTTGTACACAACCTTCGTCGACTTTGAAAAAGCTTTTGACAGTGTTGACAGGGAGACCATTTGGAAACTGATGCAGCACTATGGAATCCAACAGAAGCTCATCAACATCATCCAACAGTTATACAAAGACTCATCTTGCCAGATCATCCACAACGGAATCTACATCACAGTAACTCCCAAATAAATTGTTAAAAAATAATACAATATGGTTTCCTGATATTGCTTTTTAGAGTCTGTCTCTTAAACTGGAAATGCAGCTATGCTGAAAATTGTAGACCCCTCCATGACTTCTAAATAAGATGCAGTGAACTTTAGACACTCTGTAACAATGCTGTAAAATTAGGATGCTTTCAAAAATAATGGCATAAATAGATTTTATTTCTAAATCAAATAAATATTTGTTATTATAGCTTTTGGTATATAACTGTCACACCATCGAACTGTGTGGAGCCTTACAAGTTTATATTTTATAAGATCGCAGTTGTCTGAGAAAGACCTTCTACGCTGCTGTGGAAGTATTCCCCGCTCTACATCTACAAACGGAATTCACATACCTGGATCTTCTATCAACTTTACGAATCCACAGCGCACGAGTGCACAGAATCCACACGTGAGTTTAAGCTACAACTTACCTGTGTTCACTTATCATCTCCAACGACTCGAAATCCCAGGGTAACACGGAGTCATCTGTAAAGGAAAGGAGATTACGTTAAACACGGACATCAAACAGACTCTATGTTCAAAGGAGAAGTGTCTACATACCTGTGCACCACCGAAAGACTGTGAACTGCCTAAGCAGTGCTGCTGGAGTCCACGCCAGGCTCGATGGGCCATGTTCTTCACACGCTTCCAGTTCAGTGTCACCTATCGACCCGGATCCAAGAACACCAAGGCTGATGCATTATCTCGTCTATTTGATGACTCTGTCCACACTATGTCACCTGAACCCATTCTCCCAGAAAGCGTTTTACTCGCCCCGGTCCAGTGGGACATAAACACAGAGATTAACCAGTACAATCAAGAACACATCCCTCCAACTGAATGCCCTCCAGAACGCACCTATGTTCCAGAACCGTTCCGCCAGCCATTGATCACCCAGGTCCACAATAACCCCAGTTCTGGTCACCCCGGTATCACTGCAACCATCCACCTACTCGATCAACAATACTGGTGGCCCAAACTTTCTCAAGACATCATCAATTTCATCAACCAATGCAAACCCTGTCAGACTTCCAAGTCATCACATCATCGCCCAGCTGGTCTGCTCCACCCGTTACCCATTCCACAACGTCCCTGGTCCCATATTGCTCTTGATTTTATCACCGATCTGCCCAAGTCCCAAGGTTTCACCACTATCCTCACTGTTGTAGACCGGTTTTCAAAGGCTTGCCGGCTCATCCCACTACCAAAGCTTCCCTCGGCCCTGGAAACAGCAGAAACACTTTGCAACCAGGTATTCAGATTCTATGGTCTCCCTGAAGACATCGTCTCAGACCGTGGGCCTCAGTTCACTTCCCGTCTCTGGAAAGCCTTTTTCGAACAGCTCAATGTTAACGTCAGTCTCACCTCTGGATACCACCCACAATCCAACGGCCAGTCAGAACGCCTCAACCAGGAAGTCATCCGTTTCCTGCGCACCTACTGTCAGAACCAACCCACAGATTGGAATCGCTATCTCTTCTGGGCAGAATATGCCCAGAATTCCCTGGTAAAACCCTCTACTGGCCTAACACCCTTTAAATGCATCCTGGGCTACCAACCTCCGCTCTTCCCCTGGTCAGAGACTCCTACTGCTCTTCCCTCTGTCAACGACTGGCTTCAACGTAGTGAACAAATCTGGGACCAGGCCCATGTACATCTGGAGCAAGCAGTTCGTCGCCAACAGAATCAAGCCAACCGTCATCGACGACCTCAACCTCCATATACTCCAGGACAATGGGTATGGCTCTCCACCAGGGACATCCGGTCTCAGCAGTCCTGTCGTAAGCTCAGTCCCAGGTATGCAGGCCCTTTTAAGATTCTCAGACAAGTTAATCCTGTGTCTTTTCGATTAGACTTACCCGCTAATTCACGTATGTCTCCCACTTTTCATGTTTCCTTGTTGAAACCTGCTGCTGAACCGCGAGGACCGGAGGTGGAGGAGACCACGCAGCAGGCCCCCGAACCCAGGCTCTTTGAGGGAGAAGAGGTGTACCGGGTCAATGAGTTGATCGACTCTCGGCGCCGGGCAGGTGTGCTTCAGTATCTGGTCGATTGGGAGGGCTTTGGGCCAGAGGAGCGTTCTTGGGTCCCTGCACATGATATCCTTGACCCCAGCCTCACAGAGGCTTTCCACCGGACGCATCCCGATCGGCCAGCCCCTCGACCTCGTGGAAGGCCTCGGCGCCACCCAGCACCTCACGCCAGGAGGCGTTCGCAGGGGGGGGGGGCTCTGTTGCACCTATGGCTTCTCCACCACGTCCTCCGGCTCACCAGAGGGAGCTGTCACCGGAGTACTAACCGGCCATTTGGACTCAAATTCCCATAATGCCTCATACCTGGGACTGATCACGAACACCTGTTGTTTCCCACGCCCTGTGCTCATTACCAGCTGTATAAAAGCAGCCTTCACAGTTAGCTCAGTGTGAAGTCTTGTGCTTGCTACTGCCTGACATTTCTGAGCATTTATTATTCTGATTGATTCTCTGTTTAATGACCTTGGACTGTTTCTCGTATTGGGATTGTTATCTGCCTGCCTTGAACTCTGCCTGTTACATTGACTCTGTCTCTGGATATCTCTGCCATTGATTCGGCTCCTCCTGATAAAAGCTGCGAATAGATCCCTCTCTGCCTTCAGCCTGGTAATACATAGGATAATAAGAATTTCAACTTTTTGTACGGTTGGAAGATACAAACATGGCCCATTATAAGATTTCAAACAGTCAGTGTTTTATTTGACCATGCAACCCTCCCAAACAACAATGTGGTGATATAGTTGCTGTTTGACCTTTTTTTTTATCTTGGTTTTTATCTTGAATGAAATTTCTTAATTATTGCCCTGAAGGCAGAATTGGGAATTTTCACTGCTCTAGCTCTTTTCTTAAAGCCACTTCACTAATTTGCGAAGCTTATATTTTGCTGCAGATAAAAAATATATTCTTTGTTTTTTCTCATTGTAATGGATGATTAAGGGAATTTAAACTTTGTTTTCCCTCCTATTTATATTTCTGTGAAACAGGAAGCCATGGCTGAATAATGTCTTGTCCAATATCAGCCTGGAGTGCTAAAAATTGTGAATATGAATATACTAGGGGTACCAATAATTGTGTCCAACGTGTATTTGAGTATTTTTTATAACAATATTTACCCCATTTTATTTTTAATCATCCTAAGAAATGTTAGATGTGTGTGTGTGTGTGTGTGTTTTAATTAAAGATCAAAAGGATAAACAATGCAGATACATTTTCACAGCCATCTTTGATCATATTTTACAAAGATGCCAATATTTTTGGCCATGACTGATATGTATACATATTGTTTTTTTGTTAATGCCTGGATTTATATTTTTTTGTCTGCAAGTATTATATTCTGTAACTTTTTTGTTATTGATACATTTTTTAATTATTAAAGGAATAGTTCACCCAAAATAAAAATATGTCTTATTTACCATTTAATTATTTATCTCTTTGAGTTGTTTACAGGAGTAATGGTCAGAATGTGTGAGACAAATCTAAAGCGCTGGCTTATGTCAATGCCAAACACCATGGTTTCTGTTTATGCTAAGATAAATATTTGGACTCTGCCATTCGGATTTCCTATTCCGCATGAACAGATGCAAACAGTTGTCCTTATGTACAGGCTGGAGCAGCTTTACATTTAATATGTAAAAAAAGAAACAAGCAAATATGTTTAACGTAACCTGTTTGTTCAGGCTGTGAATAATTAGACTAACAATTTTGTAGCTACAAACAAGCATCTTGGGGTTTCTCTGTAGTAGTTCTCAGTGTGTGTTCAGCTAGAATCTGAATTTTCCACAAATGTATCCCTCATTCCCACGCACACATACACACATCTCGTAACCTGTCTCCATCAACACCTCCTGTTCCTCCTTGTATCCCAGTTGTCACTAAAGATGGAGGGTGAAAAAGGAACATTAGAGGCAGGTACCAAAGTGCAACCTGATATGATGAGTCCCCTGACAGCTGAACAGCTGGCAGCTATAGATGATGAAGACATCCTCAATAATATGGTAAGATTCAACTAATTGTGTGGGTTTGTTATCATGTTTTGTCTTCTTAACCATAATTAGGAAAGTGTTTAGCTTCTGTTTATTGCATGTTCTAGCTTGACAAGGCTGTGGATTTCGAGGAGAGGAAAATTATCCGTGCTGCCATGAGAGAACTGCTGAAGAGAAAGAGGGGTAAGGGATTGGGCCATGTCTCTAATGAGACATTTTCAGTATAGGAAGTATAGAAAGTGACATGTGGCCATGTATGGTTTCCAATACTAGGAATTTGTGCAATGCGTTTAACACATCCAAGTGCACACACAGCAGTGCGAAGTGTGAGAAAAGATTGTGTAAAAGAGAAGACTTGCAATAACTGTCCCTATCATTCATTTCAAATATATAAAATTGCAACATAATGTGTGTGAATAAATGCCGTGTGTGTGTCTGTATGTTTGTATTATTATAATAGTTTATCCACTTCATTTCTGTGTCTGTGTGTGTTTGCGTAAGCATTCTTACTGAGTATTAAAAATTTAATTTCTGTGTGTCTGTATGCGTGTATCTGAGAGCCTATTGTCCATTTTCGAGGTGCTTCAGTGTCAGCCATACATTCAGGTTGCCTTATACAACCTCAAAGGCCTTAACAATGCTCAAACCCTGGTAATTGCTGCTTGCAGCTATATTTTTGTTTGTTTTTGTTTTTTAAACAAAACTCCTGTTTCTGTCAGAACTCCGTGATAGAGAGCGGACGGCCCGAATGGAGAACATGCATCAGCAGGGTGGCGAAAGAAAGACAGCTGCTGGACTGAATAAGGACCATAAACCCACTAATGGCTCGAGTGGGGCTCAGTACAACACACACAGTGCGTGACCATCACTCATGAGGCTCTTAACACTATACCCTGCATTTCTATCTACAAGACTATCTACATCCTTTCACTTTTTACTTCTCTTGGGTACAGGGATGGCTCAGGCAAAATCATTTTCTTCACAAACATCTACATTCTCTCCAAAAACTGTGGGAAGGTAAGTCATTCCTAGAGTCCCGACAGAATGACTGCATGGGACGTATCCTGTACACTGATTGTGCTGTTTTCCTCCTAAAGCCTAGCTCAGACCCATGTGGCCAGGATTAAAATGCCGGGCAGCTCAGCAGTCGGGGGCTCAAATACCAAAGATGTCAAACAGATGCTGCTGGACTGGTGCCGGGTCAAGACTGAACCATATGAGGTGGGCCAGAAGAGACAAAATAAGACCAAATCAAACTGTTTCTGTTTTGCATGTCTCAAGGTATGTTAGCCTCCCTGTGTGAATCTAATAAGAAATGTCCAATACTTTGATACTTTGAATATGAACACTTTTTTCTTTGCATTATAATAATGTAAATTAGGTGTGTGGTGGTGTGAGTCTTTTATCATTTAAATAATGCAAAAGACCCAATGGTCCTAAAAATGGACTTTGTTTTAGCCAAACACTTTTTTATTTATTTGTTTGTTTGTTTTTTATTTATTTTTTTGTTTTTTTGTTGTGATTCTGTTTTACACTTGTTTCTATGTTTAGGGTGTGAACATCCAAAATTTCTCCTCTAGCTGGGCAGACGGTCTGGCGTTTTGTGCACTGGTGCACAGGTTCTTCCCAGAAGGATTTGAATACTGCACTCTTGACCCCTATGATCGCAGAGCCAACTTTGAAAAGGCATTCAAGACTGCAGAGTGAGACTTGACACTATTTACTCTCATCCACCTTTGTGTCTCATAAAGACATGTACAGAACATATTTCCCGCAAATAAAAAATAGTAAAAAACATCAATATAAAAGTATCATGTCTAATATTATATTTAAAAAAAATATTTTAAAAAATGTTTTATTATAATTTCATATTTTTTTCAAAATATTATATAATGGCCCTAAAAATAGACTTATTTTTTTATTTTCTTTATGCGTATAGGATACAAGCTGACTGTCCTCGCCTGCTGGATGTTGATGACTTGATGCGAATGCGAGAGCCAGACTGGAAGTGTGTGTACACATATATCCAGGAGTTTTACCGCTGCCTGGTAGAGAAAGGCCTTGTCAAGACTAAAAAGAAAATGCCATAGAAATGTTTACAATTTTTTTCACTATAAATGACTAAAGAACTACAAAAGGCACACAATATAGTGCACATGTGACCTGACCTGAAGCTTCTATCAAAGATCAGTTGATTATGTACTTATGCTCTTCTCTGTTTAATACATGCATGCAGCGAATGGGGATTATAACCTGTGTGTTTTGTGCTTGAGTACAGCTGGGGCTCTGAAACAGTGCATTCCTGTGAGATTACACATGCATTAATCTCAGTCTATGCTTAGAGATTGTGTGAAAGTGTGTGCGTGTGCACATGCGGATGGCTTTTTATGGTACTGCTACTCCCTGTTTTGAATGTGCTCCAGCACTGAGACATCAGGCTTATAAGGGCATGGGATCTAATAGGGAGTGTTGCTTAACCCAGATTTATAATTTCTTTAAAAATATAGATGAGGGCACTTTTACTATTATATAAGAGTTCAGAAAGAAAAACAAAGCCTTGAAAATGTCTCAGTCCTTTTCTACAGAATAGAAATGTTGCCTGCTTTTGTTTGTTTAAGGAAGAAATACCAGCTTGAATAGTTTTTGGTTTCTCTCATTTTGTCCAGGATCTGAAGTCCATCATACTAAGCATTTGCTTGGTGCTACAAAAATGACACTAGACCTGTACTAAAAGAGATTATAGGTCCAATAAAACCTCTCATTTAGGAATAGACAGGGCCTTGAGGCCTGTAAAATGCCTGTAAGTTTTGTTTCAGAAGGTGGATTGTAATTTTCAAGTGATTTTAAAAATGTTCTTAACACTTTATTTGCTGCATGGCTAATGACTTAAGTGCATCTTAAATGTGTATGTGTATTTGAGCACAGATATTGACACTTCTATTGTAGCTGATAACATATTATAAAAACATTACCTAATACAAATTATGTAAGTATTATTATCTAGCGCTTTAAATCATACAAGTATAATGTCTGTGAATCTGCATCTGGTTCTATTAAATTCTGGGTGTTTTTTTCCTCCCACAATGTCTCACAAATTGTTTGACAAGTATTCTTAAATGTGATAACATCTGTGCATTTTTTCTATTTATTGAAATACACGTACATAATTTATTACTGTCACACTGGTGCTCACGGAAGGTACGGAGAGTTGAGTTCTCGAAGAAACATCTTTTAATAAACAAAGAAGTGAACACACAGGAGCAAAGCAAACACACTCTTAACATTGACGATGAAAGACAAAGACTGGTACACAGGGTTCAACTTAAGTATGAAAGACAATCAACGTAAATGAGGGAGACACACCTGAAAGGAATACGTAATTAACGAAAACTGGGAAAGCACATGGGGAAAACAGGGAACAAGGAACATATAGTTACAATTACTGGATTTTAGTGACAAACCAAAGAATATCACAGAATCCATCAAATCAACTGCTAATATTTTACTGAGGGTAGCCCTGCTATTTTACCAGTAAAATGCCATCTCTTCCGGAAAGATTATGTAATTGGGTTTTGTTAAAAGATATTGTAAATCAAGAACATACTAAAAAGTGATATTGAGAAGTTGAACACAGTAGCATTAAAATATGAATTTATTACCAAGTTAAAACATTATACTCAATAATAAAGAACCAAACAAAAATATGTTCTGTTCAAAAATAAAAATAATACCTGCAATATTTCTTAATAAACTGTTCTTTATAAAGTTAGAAGTAAGTGCAGAAATGTCTTGGTTACGTATATAACCCTCATTCCCTTTGTGAATCTAATGAAAGTGTCCAGGTCACATTTCACAATAAAATCAAAAAAAAAAATTACTATTAAGATTTTTGGCATTATGATCTTATTTTTATGACAAGCACATTTCTCTTGTAATGCATCCTGATTTTTTTACATTTGGCAATATTTTATTTCGATGGTCCACTTTAGATATTCAACTAACAGTAAGTAACTTCGCAACTAAATGTCAACTAGCAGTCTTTAGAGTATTAGCAGACTGTGTGATTAATATCTTCTAACACTTTATTTTGATAAATCCACAACATACTCAAAATATAAAACTCACAGATCCAGGATTCCATAGTCCATAACCTACCGCTTTTCTTGGGTACAATGAAATATGGGCTGGAAACCGCTGAACAGTGGGTCAGCAGTGACAGCAAGAGTGATGCACACAGTCCTCCCTAAAGGCTCGAGGCGCAGATGTCTTATGAGATCACTTAGCAGTGGCTGGTTTGAGACGGGCTGCTCTATGCCCCCACTGAGGTATTACCTCCTTCCGAGCTGCCATGTGTGTCTCGGACAGGTGAGACAGCGATTGTGGTCGTCATCAGAGGTGAGGGAACTCCCTCCCTCCAGAAGCACACGGTTGAAAAGACATCCTGGAGGACATGCTTAACGACCGCGCAGCTTTTAGAACTTTTAGACCGGGACTGCCGAGGGGACGACAGCATTCGATAGTGCACCCAACACAGTCTAGATCCGCTAGATATGCACGGACACTCCAATCAAGATCTCAAACAGCAGGTAAACTTTTTTTGTTTTCCAATCATGAAGCAAGCAATCAGCTCCAAAGCAAAAAGCTGAATTGTGAGGCGCACCGCCATCTTATATACCTGTATGCACTGGGAGTGGCTGGCGTGCTTTTACAGCTCTCGCCCTGGCAACAATCATACACGGTCGGACCCATATAAAAGGAACATCAAATCAGGAAGTAAACATGCTACGCCTCCATGGCAAATGAGCAGTGCTGGGGCTAGTTACTCAAAAAAGTAATATATTGCATATTACATATTACTCTCAAAAATAGTAGTGCCCTACATTACTTTATTATTCCCTGGAGAAAGTAACTAGTTACATTAATAGTAATATTACAAGTTAGATTTTTTTTCTTAATTACTTTATAATTGCCTGAGATGCATCAGATGGAGGGAGAACAT
>JAUCNO010000002.1:3253470-3268259 GCA_032353835.1 Enteromius viviparus | reverse complement strand
CTAATTTATGCCACCCCCAAAATGATCACATAATCATCCTGGCCACCCCACAGAAAATTTCCTGGCTCCGCCACTGTTATCAATCCCTACACAGCGACATAACTACAGACATAATAAATCCCTTATCACTCCCTTATGCCTGGGTATTTTGCGGGGTGTCAAAGTAGGTTTTGGGGATAATAGAAAAAGGCTACTGTCTTCAGTTTGCCAAAAAACTGAGGCCCTTCAATAAAATGATTCATACTTCGGTCAGGTGCTACAAGCCGAACTCAATACGCTGCTATTAAAAGGGGTGATTCAAATCGTTTCCCCCTCAACCAGAGAAAAAGGGTATTACAGCCGGTACTTTCTATTCCCAAAGTGAGATGGCGAGCTCAGGTCCATTCTAGACTTAAGAGTTTTAAGTCACTTTCTTCTCAAACGGCGCCTGGAGACTGGCTGTTTTTGCTGCAACTGAAAGATGCTTGCTTTCACATTCAGATATCTCCCCATCACAGGCCATTCTTAAGATTTGCCTTCGAGGGGACTGCATATCAAGATACTGCCCTTCGGTCTCTCCCTAGCCCCCCGCACGTTTACAAAGTGCATAGACGCGGCGCTTTTTCCTCTGAGAATGATGGTAATCCACGTGCTGAATTATCTGGACGACTGGCTTATTCTGCGCAGCCTCTTTCGAACCCGGCCCCAAACGCACTTTGAAAGCCTTTCAAAGGATGCTCGGTCTGATGTCAGCAGCCTCGCCAGTCCTGCAGCTCGGCCTCCTACACACGAGGCCCCTGCAGTTCTGGTTAAAAGCACGGATGCCGCCACAAGCCTGGCGTCTCGGCCACTTAAAGCTCAAAGTAGTGTGTTTCGGCACTGCGCCTATGGAAAGACATTCAATGGCTGCAGAATGGAAGGACAGGAGGAGAGTGCTTCTGACAGACGCCTCCAAAATGAGTTGGGGCGCGCTGCACGAGGGCTCTCTCCAGCCTATGGTCAGAGAATGACAGTGGATTACACATCAACTGTCTGGAAATGATGGCAGTGTCTCATGTGTGTCACTTCTTCCTTCCACTCCTGAGGGACAGTCACGTTCTGGTTCAAAATGACACAAAATGTCAGCCTGCCTCCTGAAGTGGGCCCTCCCAAACTTCCGCTCGATAAGAGCATCTCACATACCAGGCCTTCTCAACCAGGGCGCAGACATGCTGTCAAGAGAACAGGTCAGTCCAATAGAATGGACGCTTTACCCCCAAATAACCCAGCTAATCTGGCACATATTCAGAAGAGCAGAAGTAGACCTTTTTGACCTTTACTCGCTGCCCAGTATATTTTACCAAGAAAATGGATGCCCTCGCCCAAGTTGGCTAACCGAGGGCACAATTTGGCCCGAGCTGTGGCCAGCTTGACGGGAGCCTGCCTGCTTCCCAGAGCGTGTACTAAATACTATTTCACAAGCAAGAGCCCCGTCTACAAGGTGCGTTTATGCTATGAAATGGTCTGTGTCTTATAGATGGTGTGCAGAGCACAACAACCCCCCCCCCCCCCCCCCTACATGTGACATATCACTGATATTGTCATTTCTACAGCACCAGCTAGACAGGGGTCAGACCCCTTCCACACTTAATGTGGCTTATGTGGCGGCTATAGCAGCCCACCACGACCTTGTAGCAGGACAGACTGTGGGCAAGGATGGTTTACTCATTCACTTCCTGAGAGGAGCGAGGCGGCTGAAGCCCCCCCGTCCTCTTACTGTCCTCATGTGGGATTTGCCAGGTTTTATAACTTGGATGTCCCTTCGTTACATGCTAGGATTCTCTCTGCATAGACCCTCTTTAAAATCGCTAAAATCGAGCCTGGCCATTTTTATTGTCACCTCACGTAATTAGGCTGATCCAGCCTCCAATTCATATGAAATCCTACAGGCTTTAGCCTTTTTTGTCTGATTGACTATCGCTGTCCAGGCTGCTTTATTCCGGCTGCAAACTCGCTTTCGTGTGCAGGGTTTCATTTATTGCCTTTGCCAGTGCTTTGATAGAGCGCTTAAATCTCTAAACTGATCTCCCTTACAAAGTGAGTTCAACTAAGAGTTTTATTCTTACTAGGCCTCTGACTGCCCTTTTCACCCAAGTCACAGCCCAGTTCCCCAACACAGTTCATACGTAAGTTGGCCCAGTCTGGTCTAGCTTATGCACGGAAAAATCATATTTCTAAGTTTCATTGTTTTGACCGCTTAGCGCTTAAACAAGGGACTTGGGATATGATTATATCTATATCACTTATACACATTATAAAAACTCACTGCGAAACCGCTGTGAGTAGGGACATATTTTCCCTTGTTTAAATAAAACCACTGCAGCGGTTAATGGCCGTGTAGTTTCACTGCATGATTAGAATAGGCTTCAGTTAAGGGGAAAAAAGGAGTTTTCCCATAGCGTCTTAGTAGACGCAGTAATCGTTCCATGTGGGTTACGGAAGTCACCTATTCATTTTCTCATCTCTTAAATCAGCATAATATTTCTCTCAGAGCAGCACATATATCCATCATAAATAAAAGTAACAGTGAGGGAAAAAACAATTGTGTATACATATATATATAATATATATATATATATATATATATATACATATACATATAATAGCAGCCTCTGTAAAGAGTATATAACAAGTGTTTCATGCAATCTATTCAAAAATGTACATTAAGAGCAAAGTATGCTTTATTCCTTTTAGAGTGCATATTGTTACATGGAATGTAGGCTCTGGTATACCACCTGATGACATCACTTCTTTGTTTGGATCTGGCATTGAAAATGGGAGCACTGACATGGTGGTTGTCGGGTAAGAATATGTTGTATTTTTCAGTTTTATACCTTCCATTATTGTTGTTATATTAATTAACCTACCCTACATTCTCTGTGTGCTCGGCCTGCTATTTTTTATTTCCATGTCCTTTTTTGTCTTTTTAGACTGCAGGAAGTAAACTCTATGATAAACAAGCGACTTAAAGATGTTCTATTCATAGACCAGTGGAGTGAGCTGTGCATGGACACACTCAGTCGTTTTGGATATGTGTTGGTCAGTATAAAATTAGATGCATATCAAGTTTAAAAATAAAGAAAAGACTTTCATCATTTACACACCATCATGATGTTCATCATGACAAAAACACACAAGAAGATATTAATATTAAAGATATTACCAAACTTTATTCCATAAAAAAAGAGACAGAACCATAACAAACTACTGGAGATGCAAAAATTAAGCATTTAAAAGATACATGCAACTCTAATTAATTTTTTTTTTTTCATACTTCTGGAGAGAAATAGCACAAACACTGGTTAAAACATTGTAGCACATGTTAACTCCAATAAGCTCCATAAATTTTACACATCTCATTGCATATAGCCAATGATACAATACATTGAAGATATGAAGCAGCTACCTATACAATGCAGTGCAATCCGATTAGATTTGATTCAACAATGTGCAGTTGAATTAAAAAAGATTAAGCAATTAAATATGGTAGAGATAGCTCACTTTAATTTTTTTGGTTTAGACGGATAGCAAATCATAAATTAACTTAATTGCCTTCTGACTTCTAACACCCTGGTCTATGTAATGTTGTGTAGTCATGTTCACATTGAAACACTGTTCACATAGAAACACTGTAGGTGTGTTTGAGAAACAGATTAGAGAGGATAAATCAATCTACATGAACTATTGGTCCCTTTCTAAATAATTAAAGAATAGTGTATCTACTAACAATTATATATAAAATAAATATTTTTTTACCAATGCAATTATGTTAGAAAAATGCACTAATGTATCAAATCAATAGTTTTATAAATGAATGCATCAAATCATTAACTTTTAGACCAATGCATCAATGCAAATTGGTGAATCTTACCATTCCTAGGTCACATGTATCCAAAAGCTGTATATGGATATGAAGACATTTAGGCCCAATCCCAATTCTATTTTCTACCTATTTGCCTACCCCTCGCCCCTTGAAATAAAGTGGAAAGGGGAAGGGTAAAAAATGTTCCCCTAAGAAATGGGAGACCACTACTACACTGTTATACATCATCATCTATTCTCACTAGCTCCTAACGTTACGTCAGAGGACTTGCACCGATGTAAGCACCATTCATTTACATGTACAGATATGGCTGTAAGCGAAACAAAACAATGCATTACCACATGCAGTCAAGTCACCGCGTATATGACATAAAAATATTGTGACGAGGGTCCCGAGTTCAGATCAGCTGCAATGCGGGCAGATTAGAGCGCAGGCAACAGTTTTTTTAGTTTGTTTGGAGTTTTTCCCGGATGAAGGTCGCCGAGATGTGAGCATAAGACAGCAACAAATCACAGAGCACATGGCCGCAAGGCAGGACAAGATGGAACAGGAAATGGCCACCCTCCGCTCGCCAGCCCCTCACCGCCCCCGACCCACGCCAATGAGCCGTCCTACTGCTGCAGAAAATGACGGCCTCAGATGATATCGAGGCGTTCCTGCAAATGTTTAAGTGTACTGCCACCACAGAAGGATGGGACCTAGACGATTGGGCTCGGGCGCTGGATCCACTATTGACAGGGGAGCCGCAACGCACCTACACTCAAGACTACAAGGTCGTCAAGTGAGAGATCCTGGGCCGGATCGGCAAGTCACCCATTAGTGTGGCCCAGAGCTTTTAAGACTGGATGTTCCAACCTCGTCAGCCCGCCCAAGCCGCTGAATTAACCTGGCTGGCCCATCACTGGCTGCTGGACGGAGCGCCTACAGCGTTGCAGGTTGCATGACCAGTTTCATTGGCCAGGAATGGAAGCTGAGGTCCGGCTCATTCCACTGCCCATCATCGAGGTGCCCTTCGAGCGCATTGGGATGGATCTTGTAGGGCTGCTGCCAACGTTTGCTCGGGGGCATGAACACATCTTTGTGATTGTAGACTATGCCACCCGGTCGACTACGCCACCTTAAGGAAGGCCACGGCAAAGGCCATCGCCCACAAGCTCTTCACCCTCTGCACCCGAATGGCATGCTGAGGGAGATTCTGACTGATCAAGGTACCCCGTTCTTTCTAGGCTAATGTCTGACCTCTGTCGCCTCCTCCAGGTGAAGCAGCTTCGGACATCGGTCTACTATCATCAGACAGATGGCCTGGTGGAGTGTTTTAACCAGACCTGAACCCAACCCTTAGCCCGCAGCCAGAAAAGCTGTATGAGGCATCCACACCAACGAGCTTCATTTGACTCCAACACGTCGAACTAACCTGTCTCTCATTTTCATCTCAAAAGCCAGCTACTTAGCCCTGCTTTACCCTGCATCTCTTGGGAAACAGACCCGGCTTTGAACTGCCTTACCCTGCCTTTCCTGCGAGACAGGACCCAGGTCTTCATGGCTTCAGAAGAGAGAGCATTAAAGGGGTCATTCGGCGCCCTAACAGTGGCTTTATTTTTTAACCCTCCGGGTAAATTTTTGTTACTCCTTACCTCGTTGTCCTGTGCTCCTTTTCCATTTATGACAATATGTTTCCTAATATTGTGCAACTGTTGCTACCCGCTAGCAAACTTTAGTGATTTTTTTGCAAACGTTTCTTTACAGAACATCACCGTAAACACAAACACAAGATCGATTGTAATATACATATAATGAAAAATTGTCATAAAAATCCTTATTAATGGCAAAGATTACTTACATTTACTTACTTGCTCAAGTGAGCAGTCATGTTGGAAATTTTTCTTAGCCCTTCTTTTGAAGTGAGGTTCCGAAAAATCTTCATTTTGAAAGCTATCTAGCCCTTGCCCTTTCCCCTACCCCTCTAACCAAAAGAGAATTGAGACACCCCTACCCCTACACGTGAATGCGCCAAGCAGAGGGATAGGGGAAAGTGTAGGGGTAATGGGTAGAATTGGGATTGGGCCTTAGCTTTCTGTCACTTGCTCACCAATGGATCCTGTGCAGTGAATGGGTGTCATCAGGTTGAGAGTTTAACAAAAAACATCACAGTAATCTACAACATTCTATCAGTTAACATCTTGTAAAGTGATAAACTGCAGATTCATTGTTAAGATGTTTTTAACTTCAAACCATTGCTTTCGTTCAAAATATCCTTGATCCATATTATTGCTTTCTCCAGTGAAAAAGCTGGAGAATTTATCACTTATTAAGAATTATAAACTATCATTTTGACCAGAGGTATAACATTAAAAAAATTAAAACAACTTAAAGATGGATTTAATTTTTTAAAAGGACACAGCTTTTCATTTTACAATTGTGAATTACTTGTGGGTTGTTGTGATAATTTATCAGCTGTTTGCAACTCTTTGCACCCATTCACTGCAGAGGATCCAATGTTGAACAAATGCTAAATATTTTAAAATCTGTTCAAATAATGTAACAAATTCATGCATCTAATGGCCTAAGGCTGAGTAGATTTTCCTTCTTGAGTGAACTATTCTTTAACAGCCTTACCTACGTGAGTTAACCTGAACATCTGTTGTTGCATCCCCAAGGAGTTGTTTGTTGTTCTGTTTCAGTTTATTTTCTGACTAAAAACACTAAAATCTTTTCTGTTACAAACAGGCGGTGGCAGTGTTGCCAGGTTTTGGACAAACAATAGTAAACTTGCAATATGTTGAGGAAATAATTTACATTCCATGCACTGTATGCAAACCCAAAACTACTTGGGACCGTTAAATCTTACGTTTGTTAAATCTTAATAATGATGAATGCCGCACTAACGATGAGTTTTATTTGAAATGTCTTAATGTCTGTCTAGGTGGCATCTGAGAGGATGCAGGGGGTTTTCTTACTGTTTTTTTCAAAATTCTGCCACCTTCCCTTCCTGAGAGAAGTACAAACCCAAAGCACTCGCACTGGACTGGGAGGCTACTGGGTGAGTCAAGCAAAGACCTCTGGGAAAGAGTGTCTAATTTCTAAACGCTTATGTGATCCATGATTGTTGTGCTATATTAATGTTGAACACCAAATATCTGCATAATGTCACAACTCCCACTGTGTGATGGCTTTGATGATTACAGGAAAAGCAGAGTCAAAGGGAGAGCCTAGAAATGGGACTGCATGTTTTTGTTTATGTGACATTGAGAACGTGTGTGTGTGTCCCTGTGTGTGTTGTTGTCAGCATGGCTCCAGGCTTATTCTGCAGTCTCCTTTGAGTAGGACATAGGACACGCAGTAGATCTGTTTCTGATCTTCCAGTGCACAAACACACACGCACATATCAGGTTCATCTCTGTTTGATCTAATGTAGATTAAATGCACACTGCAGCAGCTCTCAGTTCTCCCTACCGTGTTACTCAAAAAGACAGAGCACAACCCATGGGAACTGCAGCACCAGCGCTGCTAATAAACTGCAAGTCTCTGCACAGCCCATTTCACCCTTGACTGCACAGCACACCTGTCTTCTTCACACTCACACTTCTTAGCACAGTGTATAAAGGAATAGTTTGCTCACAAATGTAAATGCGGTCATTATTCTATCATTTACTCATGTTGTTCCAACAATAGTTCAGAGTGGCAATGTCTGTCTAGCTCTAAAAAGGACATGCAGGCAGATTCATTCTGGTGACTTTAACCTGTTTACTGAAAAAAATTGTTTTGCGGTTCATTGTGTAACTCTTTTTGGAGGTTAAATTGTTACCCATTAGGTTGCAACAAGCATGTCTTATCATTGGCACTTTACTCAACAAGCTAATTTTTCTTTTCAGCCAGGACACTACTAGTCAACAATTAGAATATTTTAGTGTTTTTGAAAGAAGTCTATTTTGCTTACCAAGGCGGAATGTATTTGAAAGAAATGAACAAAAAATCTAAATTGTAAATCGCTTTGAATAAAAGTGTCTGCTAAATGACTAACCCCCAGTTTCACAGACAAGGCTTAAACTAGTCCCAGACTAAATTGTACGTTTGAGCTGTTTCAGATGCAAAAATATTGCTCTGACATATCTTAAAACATGTCAGTGTCATTGTTCTGTATTAAGAAGCACACCTGTAATACTTTCTAATAAGGCATTTTTGTGAAAATTGCTTAAATATCTTAATTTAACTAATGCCTAGTCCTGGCTTAAGCTACATGTAAGCCCTGTTTGTGAAACTGGGCCTAAATGTTGTATGACATGGTTTAATTATCCCTGATTAAAATTTTCATGACTCCAGAAAATATGTTTGATTATCGTCACTATTATTATTTCTTTTAAGCTTCCTTTGATTTATTACTTTTTTTTAAGTTACAACAGAGCATATCTAAAAAAATGTATACATTCAATAAATGTTTTTTAAATTGCTTAATTTAACTTTATTTGATTTGATTTTAGTAACTGACTTATTTCAGTTAGTTGCCAAGGCAACATTTTAGTTTTTGAAGTGTTTCATCTAATATTTTAATCTATATTATTTTATTTCATATTTTATTTTATTTTACTTACATTTTCAGCTTTATTTCAGTTTTTTTAAATGTCTTTATTAGTGGTTTTAATAGATTATGAATAGTTTTAGTATAGCACTTGTTAGTCAGTAAAGTGTTGTTACCCTTTCAGTTGAATCACTTCAACGTTTCATATGGGAACTTGCCAGAGAGACCAATTGTCTTAGAGTTTTATATAAAAGGCCAATGAACATCGGCGTGCACTTGATTGAGCTCAGGTGCACCTCATCACTGTTTGAGTATAAGAGGGCACGAGTAGAGTCCACATGCAGATTTTCGCTTCAGAGCCTGTGCTGTTCTAAGCTATCCAAGAGACTCTGCAAAGTTCTGGAGAATGATCGAGGAAGAGTGCTGATTTTAGGAGTTCCCGCTCTCCTGCTCTCTCGTCTGACAGCGTGTTATCTAGGCGGCTGTCAGTGGATCCTGTGGGCTGGTAGTCTTTTTAAAGGCTGGTGTGCCGGTCATCTTGCATATCCAGTGAGCAAAAGACCTCTGAGTGCACGGAGTTGCCTTGTTAGGTCTTCCCTGGACAACCGGGAGAAATAGCAAAATTTCCCACGGTTGGTGAAGCGTTCTTCGGAATGTCAAACCGACCGTCCGTTTCTGAGTGCAAAGTTTCCTCACCTCTTCGGACGGACATGAACGTTGTCTCGCGTGTCTGGGCCAAGTACACCCTGAGGTGCTTTTGTGGATGGTCAATGCGTTCATTGCGAGCGTATGAGCTGGCCTCCTTTAAGAGGGTGGGGACCTACAAGTTTCTCTGTGCCTTAAGCTCGGCTCGGCTGAAAACCCGGCCAGCTGGAGCCCAGGTTCCTACCACGCCCTTTCGCAATCAGGTAGTGAACCTACAAGCTCTTCTCCGGGAGGAGGCAGACTCAGCCTTCGAGTCCTGTGCGCGCGCTGCGCCTCTACACTAACCGCACGCGAAGCATCAAAAGCTCCGGCAGCTCCTTATTTGCTATGCAGACAGCAGAAAGAGAATGTTGTCTCCAAACAGAGGTTGGCTCATTGGGTGGTCGAAGCCATCTCCCGTTATACCAGGGAAAGCCTTCCCTTTAGGACTGAGAGGGTGCTCAAGAGTACTGCTTCGTTCTATGTGAAGGCTCACGGCGCCTCTTAGCAGATATCTTAGAGCTGCGGGCTGGGTGACACACACACCATCTCCACAGTCAGCAAGAAGGCTGTGTTCCCCTTCAATTATATCCATAATCTTATCGATATATTGCATTTTCTTATTCCACATGCGAGAACTGTGTGTTAAGTCATGTGCTCCGCCACTGCTTCAGCACCACTGAAAGCAACTCCGTAGGCTCCCCTTATCGGACCACGTTGGGAAGGTTATGAGCAGATCCCTCTGCTGACGAACTTGAAAACTATATCGCCTGTCGGCACGGGGGTCTCCGTGTTATGCAGTCTTAGAGTTTTGGCCTGTTCCAAGTGGTTTCCCATATGTAACGTCGAAGTGATTCGACTGAAAGGGTAACGTCTAGGTTACGAACGTAACCCAAGTTCCCTGAAGGAGGGAACAGAGACGTTACACTTTCTCCTGCCATGACTCTGTGGTCGCGCTGACGCCGGCTCGGCTCTTCAGCGAAAATCTGCATGTGCACTCTGCTTGTACCCTCTTATACTCACACAGTGACGAGGTGCACCTGAGCGCAATCAAGTGCACACCAATATTCATTGGACTATTGTATAAATCTCAAAGGCAATCTCTCTGGTGATTTCCCATATGTAATGTCTCCGTTCCCTCCATCAGGGAACGTGGGTTACGTTCGTAACCTAGACGATTCTTTATCACAAACAAAGTTTATTCCAGTTCAATGTCTTGTTCAGACTCAAATAACAGAGTCATTTTGTAAAAGCTGTATATTCATTCAACTAGTTCCAACCTTTCTGATCAATAGAATGTTTGTTCTTTATTGGAGTTAAAATGGTAAATGGTATTTGCATGGAAAAGAGCTGCATAAAGATTAAAAATTTAAAACTTTCTGTTTAGTTCCATGGAAGAAAAATAAGAGTAGAATAGTTTGGAACAAAATAAGGATGAGTAAATAATCTCTTTAATTGTTGTTTTTTCTTTCACCATTAAACCAGTCACTTACTACGGAGTTCAGTGCTGCTGTGTTATTAATTTCTTCCCATTATGCCTCTATATGGTTGTCCCAGGGAAATAAAGGGGGCGTAAGTGCACACATGATGGTGTTTGGACACCCCGTGTGCTTCCTCAACTGCCACCTGCCGGCTCACATGCGTAATCTGGAGCAGCGGATGGAGGACTTTGAAAGCATCCTTCAGCAGCAGCAGTTCGAAGGCGGCACGGCTGTGGGTGTACTGGATCACGAGTGGGTACCTGGAAAAAACATATCTTTGATGCCTAGTCTTACTTATGTATTAATAAAGCTACACTATATAACAAATGGCAGTTTTCAAAAGACAGCTAAAAGCGTGTTGTTTTATACAAATGTACTTTGCACAGATTACACTTTGTACTTGTCCTGTTAAGTTCACTGAATATTATGTCATTTTCCACAGTGTGGTGTTCTGGTTTGGTGATCTAAACTTCAGAATCGAAGGTTATGACATTCATGTGGTGAAAAGTGCTATTGAGAATGACAAACTGCCTCTTCTATGGGAAAAAGATCAGGTATAAAAGCTGTGATGTCATAGGTTGTTTGGAGACCATAATAGCCCTTGTGAAAAAGAAGTGCACTTAATTGTATTAAATGTGTGCTTGTATTGTAGTTCATAAACTCTTTAAGGTTTTTTTTAAACTGTATTTGTAGATAATATATTAAGGGAAAAAGCACACTTTTTAAAGGCACTTTTTCATCATGTCAAATTTAATGTTTTACCTTGAAATGCAATTTTATTTAGTCATTATTTAAAGGGTTAGTTAACCCAAAAAGGAAAATTCTGTCATTAATTACTTACCATTGTGTCGTTCCAAACCCATAAGACTTTTGTTCATCTTCGGAACACAAATTAAGATATTTTTGATGATATCAGAGAGTCATCTGTCCCTCCATAGACAGCAATTCAACTGAAATGATTCCAGGTCCAAAAACTTACTAAGTGTCTTACTAAGTGAAGCAAAAACACAGTTCAGCTAATTGCTTTAAATGTACATTTGAACTATAATATCTTTTCATTTGATTAACATGCAAGTGTATAAAAACGTTAAATTTAGTTCCCACTTAACTATATTATTAAAAAAGGAAATATACTTACATAATAAGAACTCTTTTTCAAAAGTATGCTTCTTTTACACAAGGAAGGCCCTGTTCCAAATGCTGAAATCTTCTCAGATGTGGTTGCACAGTGTTCAAGAAAACCCTTTTGAATTGAAAAATTAAAAACAAGAGCAATGTTTCAGTGTGCCATTGGGAAAAGAGCCATAAAGAAAACTGATTAATCAGGTGCATGTGATTTCAAGGATGTGTACAGATCTTGTTGAAGCAATGTTGAACTTATCAGATAAGCTTAGAAAATTGTCCTTGTCTCAGTCACATAACACTAGATGTTTCTGTACAGATTTTGGCAGTATTCTTTTTTTCTTTTTTTCTTCTTCTTTTACCACTAGATGTCAGTGTACTCCATCTATAAACAAACCAGCCAGATTCAGCTCTTTAGTGCATGTGCAAACAATATGTTGTGTTGTCTGCTAGATTGGGTTGTTGTCAAAAAGATAAAGTGAAAGAACAGTTTGACTTTTTGTTTTGTCTTTGTCACAGCTAAACATGGCGAAAAAAAGTGAATCCATTCTGGAGGGGTTTATAGAAGGACCTCTCAATTTCCCGCCAACTTACAAGTTTGATGTGGGGACACATACTTATGACACAAGGTCTGTTGTGCCTTTTTAGATGAGTAGTTCTGCTTCTTTGGAATCTCGTTTAAACCTGGCTTCTTTTCCTAGTGCAAAAAAGAGAAAGCCTGCATGGACAGATCGCATCTTGTGGCGTCTGCGCAGGACAGGCTCCCCCGTGCCATGTCATAATTCTGCACTCCAGCGGGGTTTGACCTCATGGCTAGGTGGTGCCACCAGAGTTTCCCAGCACTTCTACCGCAGTCATATGGGCTTCACTATTAGTGATCACAAGCCAGTGTCCGCCCTCTTCTCTTTGCATGTGAGTCTAAAAATGGCGGGAAAGACACTGGATAGTCTGTGAACTGCGCTGTATGTATTTTAGGCCTGTCATGTAAGGTATCTGTCATCGTGACTCTTCAACATTTATGAGTTTAAAAAGTTCCTTGTTGCCTTTTGACAAACTACTAATAAATTCAAATAATTTTCTCTGTGATTTTAGTTTTTTTTGTTGGTTTGTTACTGAGATTTTTATAAAAAACCTACAGTTCATTCTGTCCTATATTCCTCTGTCCTGCTCAGTTTCCCTTTAAGGTAAACTTACCATTAGTGACCCTGGAGGTGGAGAAGGAATGGACCAAGTTCTCTGATGCTACAGTAAAACTTTCAATGGCCCATGGCTTTCAGAGGAGTTCGTGGGACTGGGTGGGACTGTACAAGGTAATAAATGAAAATCATTTTCATATAAAACCACTCTTAACATAAATTTTCCTAAAGCTTATCCTGTTCACAATTGATTTGTTTCACAAATTACACACATTATATTATTATAATAATTACACAATGGCATTATAATAGGTTCAATTAACTCTATTACAGTAATCTTGATAAAGAAGTAGTAAATATCCTATATAGAATGACAAAAGAGGAATTTACGACTTGATTTATTGTTTTTTGACCTTTTGGAAGTTATGATGTACAATAAACCTGGTCCACATCCGGACTGTACATCCCAGACACCTCCTGTCATAAATTCCGGAATGTTAATGAGTCCCACTTTACAACCTTATTTTAAAACCAAGTCTTAGAAGTTTATGACTTTTTAATTATTATTAATTGTTTGTGTCTGGTTGTGAAACTGTATGTATGTTTGGGGTGAGTTCAGCTGTTTGAGTGTCAAGTGTCTGATTGAACTGGGGGACCCTTCTCCGTGGGGGCCTGGGTCTGTTAGGAGCTGACCCATCCTCCCCAGCTAGGCTGTCCTGTCTCTATAATGAAAGAAAACACAGAATGAATCATTAAGGAGAATAAAGACTTTTTTAAAAGATTAGGGGCAAATAGCAATATTGAATAATGGTTATAAAGGGTTTAATCAGTGAATTAGATGTTTTTAAAATACCGCTCCTATATAGATACAAAGAGGTGTTTGAGTAAATATAGCTTCTCTACAAAAAGCACCATCTATGTTTAGTTAAAACTAGAACTGCCAGATCCTTAAATATACAAAATTATAAAACAGCGAGTTTGACTGTTAAACAGCTACAAGGAAAGAGTAAAATCACTCTTTGTATATATAACGAAAAGAAACACTGGACTAATATTACGAAATACACATTTTTTACATTTTTAGCACATAAAGAAATGCCCGGTTTTGGATGATTTTATAATAAGTGTTTTACCCGCAGTGTCTGCGTGTTTGCACTTTCACATGAGAGACTGACCCTTTCCCCTGCGGAGACCGCGAGCTATCCTGATCTGCAGAAAGAGGGGTACCTAGATTGAAACATTTAAACAAAAATAGTCATGACCCTTAAACACCATGTCAAAGAAGCAACTTAATCAGCATGCGTTCATCTAAATACGTTCATCATCATCAAAAACACTAAAAGAATTAGATGTTTTGTCAAGACTCTGAGAAACTTGTACGTGTCATCATATCAAGCAGATCGGAATAGATATTAGATAAGTTTATTTCAGATCACCACTGAAAAGGTGCAGACTGAACCCTTGCTTATTATGCCTACCCTTCGTACAGCAGATGAGGAGCAACACTTTACACTAAATTGCACAAAATATTGTCTAAACAAATACTGTCACTTATGCACATAACAAAGAAAACATGCTTAATTAATTATACTTGAGAAAAGCATGCTCAATCACCGCTTGACAATACAACTTTAAGCTGAACCACTATAACACCGTTATAGTTCTCTGTTCTTAATTCTTACATCATTTTCCACCTATGGCCTTTGCATCTGCAGCAATTTATAAGTGCATGTTCTGTGGCTTTGAGTGTCTGACACACACCACGAAAACCAGATATCTCCCTATACGGGTGCAAAGACAAGCATGAATCAACATAACTCTTTACAGACAAAGACTTACAAAACCTCTGCATTTAGACTGCAATAGTTACATTTATGTTTCTGTTAAAACATGAACTGCTAGTTCCCTTGTCTGTTGGTCACTACGACGTTATGTCGTGACGACAGACTGGGTCATATACCTGGGAGCCCTGATTCGCTCTAGTATTGAGAAAACACCAATCAGAATTT
>JAUCNO010000002.1:3230333-3243120 GCA_032353835.1 Enteromius viviparus | reverse complement strand
ATAATGTTAAGAGAGAGGTTAAGGTACAACTTAAGAACTACGTAGCGATAAGAAGCTTTCGAGAAACCGGGCCCAGACCCTTTGCTCAATATTTAGTAGAAGCACCCTTTTGATCTAATACAGCCATGAGTCTTTTAGAGAAAGATGCAAGAAGTTTTTCACACTTGGATTTAGGGATCCTCTGCCATTCCTCCTTGCAGATTTTCTCCATTTCTGTCAGGTTGGATGGTAAACATTGGTGGACAGCATTTTATAGGTCTCTCCAGAGATGCTCAATTGGGTTTAAGTCAGGGCTCTGGCTTGGCCATTCAAGAACAGTCACGGAGTTGTTGTGAAGCCACTACTTCGTTATTTTAGCTGTGGGCTTAGGGTCATTGTCTTGTTTTTGTCAAGGATATCCCTGTACTTGGCTTAAAGATCTATCTTAGTCTCATCAGACCAGATAATCTTATTTCTCACCATCTTGGAGTCCTTCAGGTGTTTTTAGCAAACTCTATGGATTTTATGTGTCTGCACTGAGGAGAGGCTTCTTTCTACAACTTTCTCTCATCTCCCGACTGCATCTCTGGAGCTCAGCCTTCTTCTTTACCTCTCTCACCAAGGCTCTTCTCCCCCAATAGCTCAGTTTGGCTGGATGGCCAGCTCTACAAAGGGTTCTGGTCATCCCAAACATCTTCCATTTAAGTATTATGGAGGCCACTGTGGAACCTTAGGAATCTTAAGTGCAGCAGAAATGTTTTTGTAACCTTCGCCAGAACTGTGGCTTGCCACAATTCTATCTCTGATCTCTTCATGCAGTTCCTTTGACCTCATGATTCTCATTTGCTCTGACATGCATTGTGAGCTGTAAGGTCTTATATAGACAGGTGTGTGGCTTTTCTAATCAAATACAATTCGTATAATCCAACACAGCTGGACTCAAATAAAGGTGTAGAACCGTCTCAAGGATGATCAGAAGAAATGGAGAGCAACTGAGTTAAATTTACTCATCCATGTCACTAAGGACCATGTGATGTTTCAGTTTTTCTTTTGTAATCAATCTGCAAAAATGTCAACAATTCTGTGTTTTTCTGTCAATATGGGTTGCTGTGAATGTGAAAAAAAAAACTTAAATTGTTTTAGCAAATGGCTGCAATATTACAAAGAGTGAAACATTTAAGAGAGTCTGAAGTACCTACTGTACATTGTATTTTTATTTTAAATCAATTCAAAGTCATATTTTTCCCTGTGGCGTGATTGTCCTCATCTTGAACTATAATACAGAAATTTGTCAACATGAAAAAGGACACAATGGTATACACTACAAATAAAAATAAATCAAAGTTTCACTTATTTTTGAGTCCTGTGAATTGACTTAGAAAGTCTGCTTTTATAATAATGGTTAGTCTCTCAGGAAACTTTGAAAAAGGTTGCTAATACTGACCAGTTTCATATGATCATTGTCATAGGCTTAGATGACGAAGAGTTTTGACAAAAAATATGTTACTGACTTTTCAATTAATTTTTTTTTTTATTAATCCATTCATTCTCCATAAGTTTGTTATGAGATCTAAGCTCTTTGTCAGAGTTTGGAATAAGACTTGAGAAATATTCCAGACCTGGAGGTGAATAGACACATTATGAAAGCAGTGTGATCATTTCAGAAGTTCAAAAGCTAGAACCAGAGAGATTGGAAATATGTTGTGAGGTGTTTGACTCGTTCATGATTGACAGCAAATGTTGCCCAATTTGAAGTTAATTTTGAAAGCATCTCCCTTGAGCAAAAAAACGTCACCTGGCTGCAACATGATCATACTTAAGAGTTATGTATCCAAAACCTTGCCAGGTGCAAGTTCATGTCATTCCTGTAAATAAATACACCAACATTTAACAGCCTGCACTCACTTAGAGAAAGATTTGATAAAGGTAATCTATGTTTTGTCTGGCAGAATTTCAATAATGACACAATGAAGTAAGCACTACTTCCTGATATCAAATACCATAGACCAATTGCGTTGAATCTAATTCTTCTACATCACAGTTTTTAATTGTTACAAATTATGTAGAATTGCAATTACTTGGAAGACAAAAATGTTTGAGACAACACAGAAAATATGAGATTTTTTTTTTCTTTTAAACCTGAGATAGAATACATACTCTTAAAAAGTTAGGATATAATAATAAAAATATATATCTAAATAAAAATTTATATTTAATATAAAAAATATATTCATAAATCATTTTGTGACACTGGAAATATTAACTCTTTTCGCAAAAAGTCAAATGTTATTGCATACATTTAAATACCATTCACAAATGTTGATCCTATTTTTTTTTTTTATAATTATTCACACGGCTCAAGTGCTACTGTCATTAAAACTAAATTTCTTTCCAAAATTCTTTATTTTTGAATTCAGCCTTTCACTTAAGTACTTAAAATTATAAAAATCCTAAATAAGAAAAATGCAAAAAATAGCATTTTAGCAAGTGATCTCTAACTTTTGGACCCTGGTGCATATCTGAAGTTAGATATGAATTGACAAACTCTATGACCTCTGAGGGAAGCCCACGTCCCTTGTACCTCCTGGCACTCTAAGAAATTACTGCCTACAGATTAGATGGGATAAAAGAGGCCCCATGCTGACTAAAAGTGTGTGACAGTGCAATAGAAGCACTGAGTAAATAACCAGTTATGCTGACTGATTATACAAAGAATATAGACACACACACATACATTCATACATAGGCATATTTCACTTGCTACCTATCACCTTTATAACTTCATGCAACACAATCAGATACTCACCACCTACATACAGTAATCAGCAAAGTGCTGAGACAGGCACAAGCTTTAATTCACTAACATTTAATACGCTGTAATACAGCAATTAATGCTTTGCTCAACCGAGTCCAGAGTGCACCTCCAAGTCCGACAGACATTCCTGATGTAGGTTATACATTGTTTAAGGACAAAGTGCGTTTTCCATAAATTCTCCCCTGAAAAACTGCATTACATAATTATCTTACATCACAACATTTCACATTTGGAAACACACTCATATTGTTATGCAGTGAACATTAAGCTTTAAAAAATTAAGATAGGAAGAAAAATATATACAAAAATATATATATAAATTTGTAAATTAGGGAGTATTTCTGTAGATATTTAGATTTAAAAAAAAACTGTAACTATGGAAAAAAATAGGGAGGAAAAAGTGTGAAAACTAGTCCCCCTCCTCCCTCTGTTATTTTAAATAGGGTTTCTATCTGTCAATTTGTCATTGTTTTATTTCTAAACGTGTAAATGTAAAATAACTTATACTAAAACAGGGTCTTTTTTGTGTCCTCACCGCGTCACTTCGTAACGCCGTTTCTGATTGGCTGACGCGAAGACGGACGAAGGCGCGCCAGAGTGACGTTTGAGTTTGGAGTGAAGAGGGAGGGATATAAACTTGAAGACCGGGCCGGCTGTCGTGATCATTTGAGGTCAAGTCTACACAGCATCACCAGAAACATCTCTTTTAAACCGACGTTTCAAAATCAGAGCGAATCTAAAAAAAAAATAACACCCTACGACCAACGAGATAGACACACCGATTTCGAAATTCAACATGAACGGGCAGATAAACGGTTTCCACAACTCCTTGATTGATGAAGATTGCTTTTTGTTCACGTCAGAGTCTGTCGGTGAAGGACATCCTGGTATGTATCACAACAGGATTATATTATATTTGTTTTTGTTGTCACAAGGTCGCGCGGAAGGTAAACAAAATCAGGCATGAGATCGCTCAGTTAGCACGTGCTAATAAAGCTGCTGATAACTAACTTCCTTGTTTGTACATCAATACATATACAGTGATAACATTTTATTATACTCTAATCGTGTCAAGGACAGGAAATGTGTTATTCTTAAACGTACGCTGATTTGGGTGAAGTGGGAGACAGCGTTAATTGTCCCTGGCCACGCGCGGCGGAGTCACCGGATTTGAGGCCCAGAGCTAATCTCGTGGATGTAGGCCATGGACGCTTTAAGGGCTTATTCATAATTTTTTCGCTCTTATTTAACACGCATGATAAACCTACCTAATAGTCACAATATATTGGCTCCTAAGAATTATGTCTACTTTCATTTGAAGGCCGTGCGCGCGCATGGTAGCCATGTTATCAGCGGGCTCGCGGAACGTGTGCATGTGTATTGCGGAATCGCTGCGCGTGTTGTTGTTCTGCCAGTTTGTCAGTTTGCGTATTTTACACGTCAAGACGAGCCTCTAACTTGTTCCAGTCCAAGAAATATAAATCGTCATTCCCTCTATTACTTTAATTGGTAGTCTTTATTCGGTGGGCTATGAGATCAGTCAATGTTAATGCATGTGCGTGTCTGTTTGTCATCACCGCGTGCTTGAAAACGCGTCGCTAACGTTAAATGTTTATTGTCTGTATTTTTAGTTCTTTTTATAATCCGTTGTTTTTGACTCCTTTTTTAGGTCGTCCCTGGGATGTGACGCTTCTACACGTGGTGTAAACTTTCCTTCTCGCTCAAGTGGCGGCTACTATTGCGTCAGTGCACCTCTTAGGCCCGAAATATACAATAACTTGTAACGTTATACGCGTGATTTAGTGCAGTTTGGGCTTGTATATACGTAAAGTTACGTCTTTGACCATTGCGGCGCGCATCTGTAACTGCGTTTGATGCGTTACGTCAAATATGTACATTTGTTTCATAAAAACGGGTGCGGACATTATCCACATGACATGACTGGATTGATCAGATTTACAAGTATGCATTTGCTTTGTGATTCGCAATTATAGGGCTGCATAAACTGTTGTCAGAGTGGAAAAATGGTAAAGAACTGTAAAAGCAGGCATATAGTGCAGTAGATAGTAAGAATAACATATAGGGTAAATTGTAGTTGTTTAATCAGTAGTAGTAGTTGTAGTCGTTTAACCTCACAGAACAAAGAACCCACTGGGCATTGCAGACATGGTGTGATGTGGATTTTTAATTTTTTTCCCCCCAAGAATGTTTGCTACGCACACTTATGTACTTAACCTATGGATGAGAAGTTAGTTCTATTTGTGCTCTGTTTTTAGAGGTCAAATCGCTTTGTTTCCCAAGCCTGTGGTACATTCACATCAGGTCAGATTTACCAAAAGTGGCCTTTGTTCCAGTTGTATTTTTTCCCTTTGTTTTTGTTTAAGTCTTTAAGGGTCACAAACCATCAAAGCTACCAGATACTAGCTGAATCACAAAATGACAGACATTGTTTGTACAAAAGAGATAAGTGAAACAAATGTTGTGAAAATGTAAGGCTTCTGATTTTGTGTAAATCGTAGGGTTTCATGGTAGTGGGTGGGTACAAAAGTGTTTACTACCTCAAAGCTCACAAAAGGTCTTTTGAACTGTGTTAGCACACTGAGTCATTGAACTTTTAGCAGTAAACTAAAATATAGATTGCATCAAATAGTGTACGTGTACTAACAGCTGCGAAAGATTTAATCAGCAGTTTGTGAGTTTTTCTGTCAGAGGGTGATAGTCAAAGAATCTTGTAAAGCAAGTTCAGTGACCCCGAATGTTTGAGAAACTGAGGGACGTTACAGTCAAAACATCACAAGGGTGCACTTTGTTCTATGAGGTCACGTGTTTGCATTGAGTTGACCAAGCATTTGTGTCTCTCTTAAAATTATGTTGTGGACTGGTCCACCGTGTTTTTGTCATCTGTGGACAGACACCTGTACACGTTGTGTGACCTTTTCCCTCACACTTCACTGCCCTCACTACTGCATCAGTGCACTTTCTAATAAGCTCAGCACAGGTCTAAGTTCAGCGCTGATGGTGTGGGGGAGGGTTAGCAGCCCCGCTGCAGCTGATTAGCTTGGCTTACATCTGCCCTAAATATAGATGGTTACTCCAGGGTCTGCAGTGAATTGCCAGTTTGGGTGTTCCTGCCTTTAGGAAGAGGGGGCATGCTGCAGTGAGCTAATATACTTAACCTGCTGTATGGAAATATATAAAGGAGACTGAGGCACAAACAACGTTCCTGTGTATTGTTTTAAAACAATATCTCATGAGGCTTTTAAACTTAATCATGTCATCGAAGAGTGTATGTATGTATGTATGTATGTATGTTTTTTATGTGCTGGAGATGCACGTTTATTACAGTGCATCTTAAAGACATTTTTGTACTTGAAATATTAATGGAAAATAATTAGCAAAAACCTAACTTTTCCATTGAAGCAAAAATCTTATTATGCACTTGCAAAAGAAATATCTTTCTTTAGCGTGATGTATTACATTTAACAACAAAGATCTAATTGAAAAATATTACTAAACAATAACCGTGTATAGTTTGTACTAAAACAATATGAAGAGGATAGTTATGTAAATCTTGTCTTGTTCTTATGATTTTCTTGTATATTTAAAATGTTATATACAT
Organism: Enteromius viviparus; assembly: GCA_032353835.1. Lineage (NCBI taxonomy): Eukaryota > Metazoa > Chordata > Actinopteri > Cypriniformes > Cyprinidae > Enteromius > Enteromius viviparus. The sequence goes on along the minus strand of JAUCNO010000002.1, from coordinate 3,236,707 downwards.
GAGGGCTTTGATGTTCTATTGTTAATATATATGTATATGTATATACATGCAGTTGCGGTTGCATTTTATCTTGATTTTTGAGATAATTTTTTATTTAAATGGCTATACTTGTTTCTCTGTTACAGATAAAATTTGTGACCAGATAAGTGACGCTGTGTTGGACGCCCACCTCAAACAGGATCCTGATGCCAAGGTAGCATGTGGTAAGTGTCAAATTATGCTTTTAATGCTGCCTTTTTTCCATGCTTGCATCTTGGATCTTTCTGTGTGTTCTAACCCCTATCAATCTGTCCTGGCAGAAACGGTTGCCAAGACTGGAATGATCTTACTGGCTGGTGAGATCACCTCTCGTGCTACTGTAGACTATCAGAAGGTTGTCAGGGACACCATCAAGCACATTGGATACAATGACTCTTCCAAAGGTATAAATGCACAAAATTTTATGGGAAAAAGTGCTACTATGTTGCCATAATACTTGCAGAACTTACTGCATTGCATCTGTGGGTTTAACATGTTGTATTCGCTTCCAGTTTGCTTTAGGGTCGAATTAATCAACATTTTATTGTACTTTTAGGGTTTGACTACAAGACCTGCAATGTGCTTGTGGCTCTTGAGCAGCAGTCACCTGATATTGCTCAGGGGGTTCACCTTGACCGCAGTGAGGAAGATGTCGGAGCTGGAGACCAAGTAAGATTTAGATAATGAATTTCTTTGTTCATATGCTAGGATGTGAATTGATGTATAAGGAGAATCTAGATCTCCTGTTAACTGGATTGAGTGTTTTGCTTCTTAGGGCTTGATGTTCGGTTATGCCACTGATGAGACGGAGGAGTGTATGCCTCTGACTATTGTCCTGGCCCACAAGCTGAATGCTAAAATGGCTGAATTACGCCGCGACGGCACCCTGTCCTGGCTGCGACCTGATTCCAAGACTCAGGTGAGAATGTAGTTTGAACTCAGAAGAGAAAAAATATACTGTCCTTCAAAGGTTTGTGGCCAGTAAGGTAGGGATAAACCTTTTATTTTGAAATGGGTTGAAATAGTTCATTTTTAGAAAGCTAGAAATGTAAAATTAAAAATTGTGGTTGAGCATCGATATGTTTCTTGAACAGCATATAAATGTACTTAAATGATTTGTGAAGGATCATGTGACAATGAAGACTAGAGTAATTATGCTGAAAATTAAGCTTTTAAAATGTATCCACATAGTGAAATAGTACCCTTTCAAAAGTTACTCTGTTACATTTTATGATCAAATAAATACAGCTTTGGGTAAGCATTAGAGACCTTGAAAATTTTAAATCTCAATTTATTTCAAACCTTTTGAAAGGTAGTGTATGACTACTGTAGAACTGAGATTGTGTGGCTGCAAAGGGCTGAGATAGTAACAGTTCTATTACTTTGATTTCTAGGTGACTGTCCAGTACAGGCAGGACCGTGGGGCCATGATTCCGGTGCGTGTGCACACCATTGTAGTATCTGTTCAGCATGATGAAGGAGTGTGTCTTGATGAGATGCGTGATGCTCTGAAGGAAAAGGTGGTGAAAGCTGTGGTGCCCAACGTCTATCTGGATGATGACACCATCTATCACCTGCAGCCCAGTGGACGCTTTGTCATCGGAGGCCCACAGGTTTAAACTAAAACAATAAGTGTAGTTTTCTTGGGGTAGTTTTGGGCATGGAAAAGTGGGAATAAATAGATTTTTGTTTTGTTTTTTTGTAAAAAAAAAAAGTTATCTGTAGTCTGAAATAATATTTGTGGGAACTGAAGTGTATGTATTATGGGCTTGTATGTATTGTGTGTGTGTGTGTGTATGTGTATATGTTTTACATTTAGCTTTCCCAGATGTGGTGATTCAAATGGTAAGATTCTCAATTTCATGCTGTTGTTACAGGGAGATGCTGGTTTGACTGGCCGTAAAATTATTGTGGACACTTACGGAGGCTGGGGTGCTCATGGAGGTGGCGCTTTCTCTGGGAAGGATTACACTAAAGTTGACCGTTCAGCTGCCTATGCGGCAAGATGGGTGGCCAAGTCTCTGGTTAAGGCTGATCTGTGCAAGCGTGTCCTGGTCCAGGTGAATATTTGTAGTCTTTTACCATGCATTTAGTAAAGGGATATGAATCCTTCTCACAAAATACCCTTTTACTCAGGTGTCTTATGCTATTGGAGTGGCCCACCCTTTGTCTATATCCATCTTCCACTATGGAACCTCCCAGAGGAGTGAGAAGGAGCTGCTGGAGATTGTGAAGAAGAACTTTGACCTCCGCCCAGGCGTCATTGTCAGGTAAAGTGTGCTGCTCAGGGGCGGCCCAATCGCCACCTCTCGGTTTGATGGTTTCCCAGGCATCTTTTGCTCCTGCATTTCCTGAGTTTGTTTTTATGCACCGTTAATGTTAGAGGGGCAGATAGTTAATTGAACGTCCTTCTTTATGCATGACAATTGTCTTACTCTGTCTCCTGTACAATTCCAGAGAGCTGGACCTGAAGAAGCCCATCTACCAGCGCACCGCCGCCTATGGCCACTTTGGCCGCGAGTCCTTTCCCTGGGAAGTTCCCAAAAAGCTTAAATGCTAAATCTGTAACCCCCCCCTCCGTTCCTAGGGTGGTAGGTGTACATTACAGAGAAACCTACTCGACCTGTTGGAGGGGGGAGATGTACCAAAACCCCTCACTCACACCCGCTCCCGAAGGTAATTCCCCTCCAGTGGTGTTCTACCCGTACAGCTCTACCTTCAACCCTGTTCTTTGCTTGTATTGTTTGCGAAATGTGGATGGTGGCTGTTTTTTTGTTTTTTTTTTGTTCTATTGATGCTTTATACCCTTCTCCCCCATCTATCTTCGGCTTTTCCTTCCTTATCTACTTGCTTGAAAGATCAAGTGACGGCACAAATGGGGGTCAAAGGTTGTTCTGTGATGCTATGCATTGCTGGCTGAAGCACTAACCCCTCAAATTTTTTGTTTTACCAACTAAAAGAACCAATGCTTAAACGTTTTCCAGGTCCACCACTTTATGCGTACCACTGCAAATGGGATCAAAAAACCCTCATGAAATGTCGAAAACTTTAGTTGGATTCAACAAGAATGTGTTTGTTACATAGTGCAGGGATTGAATTGCAAAATTTTAAGAGACTTCTTACATGTGCATGCTTTCGCCACTGTTCCGTCCCGGTCACCGCGGGCTGCGTTGATTTATTTCTGACGTGTTACAGAGAAGTCAGAAGCTGCTACCAACTGTGGTGGTTCTGCGGGACCAGTGACGCAACCGTTCCCCTTTGGTCTCTAGTGATTCCAGATGAGACGTCCTGGTAGCTTTTATGTGATGTTCTACTAGACCATGGCGGAGGCAAAGCACTCCCCCTCTGTGCACGGCGACAGCGGGCGTAGCTACAGAGAAGCCCTGCTCCCTTGCCGGCACAGAGGGGCTGTCTCCGCCTCTTGAATCGCTCCATACTTGAAAACTCAACCTAATATTTGCTTGGTGATCCCCTTGAGCCTTGGCGTTGGTACAGAAAAACCTGGGATCTCAAGGTGTGACTGCCTTTATTACTTTTTGTATTTGAAAGGAATAATTTTTAAAGACAATGAATACTTGTTTTCATTTGCTTGAACACCATAGTGGTGGTGTATGTCCCGTGCGCCAGCGCTGTGGCCTTCCCTTGGTGTCCTACAGAAAGCTTTGGGCTTTTGCCACAGGCTGGTGCTGGTAGCTGTGACCATTTGTTACTTTTTTACGTGAGTGAAGGCAGGTAGATGAGTCTGTCCATACGCACACGTTTTACGTTCAGGGCTCCAGCAGACAGAAGCAAGTCTGGTCGGTGTTGTACAGAGAAACCGGCTTCGTTTACATGCTCTCTCTGTTGGGTGCGTTGGGTTGCGGTCTTTTAATCTATAATGCTCATCTTCTGTTTTTATTTCGTACAATACATTTTTTTTTTTTTTAATTCCAGAGATTGGTGCATCAGACTGGTTACTGAAAGAGTAGAAGTGCCTTTTTCTATAGTTTCTTTTCCTTTGTCACACCTCCTCTTCCTCTCCTCACCTTCCCTCTTTGTTCAACTGCTCTCCTTTGATGCGTGTGAATCCACAGCGAACTCCTGAATTCCCTTCCTTTCAATGCTTCGTGATGGTTCTGTCTCTCATATCAGTAAAATGAATAAAAAAATTCTAACCCTTAAGACTGTTGTTTAATGGTATTTAACATTTTTTTGTTAAATTCATTGTGGTGTTTTTATTTATTTTTTTTTCCCTCTAAACATTTACAGCCCTTTCTGTGGTTGAGGTACAAAGCTGGTCTTCAGTGTACAGTATGAATCGTTTTACAGGTGCTTTTAACCTTTTTAAAGCTTGGAACTCATAGAAAATTAAGTACATTTTTGTGTTTCTGTAAAATTACACTGCTATTCAAATGTTTGAGGTTGGTAGGGTTGTTGTGTGGCATTTAAATATTCTTCATGGCTGCATTTGATCAAATACTGTAATCCTATAATAGAAAATAGCTTGTATTCAAATATTTCTAATATAAATTTGTTTTCCTGTGATGGTAAAGGTAAAACTTCAGCATTATTACTCAATCTTCAGTGTCACATGATTCTTCAGAAATCGTTCTTTATGCATTCTAATGCTTTAATCAGTGTTGAAAACCCTTTAAAGCAGTGTTTGTTGCTTTATCATGTAGTTCGTTTCCCCAGGATTCTTGGTATAGAAAATCTATACCATTTACTCCTTGCTGAATAAAAGATCTTACTCAAAATGGGAAAATATACTAACCTTAAACTTTGAAACAATGGCAATCATGAAGATGGGTCAATTAAATTTGCAAAGCACATTAGTGTATACTATGAGTCCATATATGGTCTTGAAACTCAAAGGTCAAATGGCTTAAAAATAGCATTTTATTGGATACATGGGGGCTGCACTACATTTCAATCAATATTCTGATTGTCTTTCTGAAAAATTAGCTTTTGGGTTGTTTCTTATCCCCCATGAATTTAAATGTCTGCAGCCTTTATAGGAAACAGACTTCCATTTGACAGACATCAATATGTAAGCTTAGTTGAACTGAAAAGAGCTCTGAATGAGGATTTGATTCACCTTGATGGGATAAATTCTTAACCCTACTGTAGCGAATCCAATGCGTTTTTGTAAGACCCATAAATATTAATATAACGGATTAGTCTGAAAGAAGTCACATACACCTAGGATGTTTTAAAGGTGAGTTTAAAAAAAAAAAGGCCTTATTTTATATTATTTTATCTTATATTTTTGGTTGAACTAACCCTTAAGGCAAATTTGAAAAGCACCTTTGCGTTGACATACCACAAAACTGGTTATTCTACATCATGCCTTAAATATCACATACAAATGTGCAAACCTCACCACTGTGATTAACACTGATAAGTCTATGTAAACTTATACTGTTCTGATAGAAAAGCCTGAGTAATTTTCAAATACACATTAATGATTAATGGTAAGAACCACAGTTTGACAGTTTTTGCTAAGGGCAAAATACCATAGGTTAGAAGACAAATGGAGTGCCTGTAAACACTCAAAGAAAGCTTGAAGTTGAAAGCAGTTTTAATCAAACAAATATGTAACAGTAATAAAATAAAGTGGAAAGTATAATGATGTACAAATGTACATTACTGATCCAATGTTGTAAATTAACTTTACTTCACTTATGTTTTGTGCAAACCCCTGAGACTAACTAGATCAATGATGTTGCCTAAGGAACAGTATATCTTTTTGTTAAAATAACAACTTTTTACTTTATTTTATCTTGTTTGCTGAAGAGATTATCCAAATCTATGACTTTGTTAGCCTCAATTTCAACTCGAAAAGTAAATATAACCATGAAAACCCAGATGCTGTTGAAACTTGTAGAAATAACCTTTGACTCTGTTGGAAGAAATCACACAAAAAGGGTTAAAACTCAATTCAAAAACAATCAGTAAGTCAATACATACTGCATTTTTGTGTTCAAATGGTAATGTTGACCCTGAAGTCCATTTATATTTAATATGATAAGGCACACTGAACATATATGAAAGAGGCTACTGTCTGTGCGGATACGGTTTAGAAAACTTGAATACACTAGCCCCCAGTTTCTCAGACAAGGCTTAAGCTAGTCCCAGACTAAATTATGTTTAAGCTGTCTCAGATGAAAATATCTTGCTCTGATATATCTTAAAAAACGTCAGTGTCATTGTTCTGTGTTAAGATGCACACCTGTAACATTTTCTTATAAGGCATTTTTGTAAAAGTTGCTTAAATATCTTACAGTTTTTTCTGATTGGTTAAACACATTTTTTGTAATATGTGGCTATTTTTGCAGAACTCTACACACAAATTGAAAAACCTCACACCAAATCAG
>JAUCNO010000002.1:3130421-3202374 GCA_032353835.1 Enteromius viviparus | reverse complement strand
ACTCTGAACTGCAAACAAAGTGCTTCAAGGATCCCATAAGTTCCTGCAAGAACTGCAAAGACTAAAATGGTTCTTCCTGGAACCATATTATAAGAAACAGAGCTTTGAGGCGCTTAAAATACATTTTGAAGTTCCTTGAGTACTTAAAAGGATATTTGATGAACCTTTAGTTTTACTGTGTAGGATTATGCATTAGATAACATGTAACAAATTAAGATGTGAACATAGTGTCTTCAATATTCATCTACATGAATTACTTTTTAAATCCAAGCACAGAATTTACAAAATTGTTGATTTATAATCAAATAAATAAATGGAATAAAATTTGGAATTGATGCACTCTTATGTTATTCTAAGACTGTGAGATTTATTATCTTTTGAGAGTTTATTGGTTCATGCAATGGAAGTCACCAAGACTGTAATAAAAATATGATCTTTTTTTCATGTTCTGTGTTTATATACTGTTTATATGTATGTATGTTATATATCTATGCATGTCTAAAAATATATATATATTTATTTTATTTTATTTTTTATTTATTTATTTTTTTTTTACTTGTGCCAGTGTACTGTATGTAACTCTTAGCGAGATTATTTAATAATCTTTCTGACGACTTTTTTTTTTTTTCTTGCAGTTAAGAAAGCCAAACTCCAAGGACCTCCAGGTAGGCAAAATCTCACATGTTTTTCTCTTCTTTTAAATGCAATTCAGAATTATGTAAAAACAACATTTGCTTTCCTCTGAGCCATGGAAATCTTATGTAAATCGTCTTGGTTTCGTCGTTTTTGGACAGTGTGGGGTTTTCGAGACTTTTTTTGCAATTTACAATTAACAACAATTTACACTAATACAGCACTACTCAAATCACAGTACTTAATGTTACGTAAACAAATATGATTGATTCTCCTCAGAAACCTTGATTTCCCTGCTGAACGTTCAGAAGTTCATAATTGATTCTGCCATCATGCCATTCATCTTGTTTGAATCCTAGAGTTTGTAGCTTGTGAGTTAGTGTGTAAGATCAGTGTAGGTTTAGTCCGAATCCCCACACCCTCCCTATCTGCAAATCCTCTCTCTGTTGGTGTTTACATCGATCCCATAAGCCTGACTGACTGTGTCCCTGAACAGGAAGGTGACTTGTGTGTATAGCGTTTTCCTGAAAATCATAAACTACAGGTACAACAAAGCTCTGCAGCAGCTCTTGGATTATAATGGGACGTAAATGGATGCATTACACTGTGGTTATTTTTACAATATGGGTGTTGGTTAGAGTTTAAGGGAGGCGTGAAGCAGTAAACCAATATGTAAATATCAGGTTTTGTGCCTGGAGCAATGCTTAGATCTGTAATGAGTTTTTTTTTTTTTTTTTTTTTTTAAGGGATTCTTTACTGTTTATTGTTTTAATGTTTGGTCCACAACATACTGTATGCTTGGTAAAACAAATTATGTTTTGTTTTCATTTACAAATAACTAAACATTCTTTACAAATATCTAAACATTTCTAAATCAAGCGATTTTGTTACAAGCTAAATGATTGAAGATATTTACTTAATATTTGCTTAATAACAAGAATAAATCTGCCGTTAGGGTAACAAAAATAATTCTGTTTTGTTTTCCCTTTGAATAAAAATAATTATTCTTAAGCCATTATTTTGTCTTATTTTAGACAAAAACTAACTAGTTTTTTTAACAAAGCATTACAGGACTTTTTTCCCCATATAGTGGACTACAATGGTGGCCAATAATTTCAAGGTCAAAACTGCAGATTCAAAGAAGCTTCAAAGAGCTGTAAGTGATCCCAGCTGAGAAATATGGGACTTATATGGAGAAATAGTATGTCATTTTCTGAAAAAGTGTATTTATATTAGTGCTGTTAAAAGATTAATCTCGATTAATCACATCCAAAAGTTTTTGTTTTCATAATATATCTGTGTTTACCGTGTATATTTATTATTTATTCACATGCATGTGTATATATTTAAGAAAAATGTTACGTTTATATATGACATACATATTCTTTATATAATATAAATTATAAGAATATAAATATATACATGCAAAAATATATAATAAAGATGCACATACGTATGTATTTTAGAGGTCATGCCTGCCAAAAAAATTGTGTTTAAAGACTGTATAAAGTTAAGTTTTTAAAAAGAAAATGATTGATCGTTTTGCTAGACAAGACCTTTTTGTCTGAATCCCACTGATGACCACTGACGCTATATGAAAGATCTTGGTTGACATAAGTAGGTTTATATTAATAAAAAAATGTTAAGATAATATTTAAATTTTAATGTTCACTAGTAAAAAAATTAAGTACTTTTTTGCAGTGTGGAAGCTCATTTCCATTTAGCTATAAAGTCAGAATTATTTTAATTTGTAATTGTAAGAAAATTTATTTGTATGGACACAAACACCAAAGGTTTTCAGAATATTATCTTTCGTGTTCAGAAGACAATGATTAACAAGCTGATATTTTGAGTATATTTTGAGTACAATAACTGTTTTTCTTTCCTTTAACAATTTTCTACATAGCACATCCCTGTGCGATAATATAACCAGTCAATGCCTGGTTTATTTGAATGACACATTAGTGGGCCACTCACTCCCTCTGGGAATCTTCACTCAGATCACACCCGATCCTGAATTTCCCAATCACTCTGCGCCATCACTTAAACAAACAAACAGCCCAGCACATGTCAAGACTGCAATGCTGTGTCACTGGCTCTATTGTATCAGAGAGTAAACATTTGCTTGAGAATACGCCTGTCGGCCTCTCTCTCTCTCTCTGTGACAGGTGGCTCTTTTGTATTCCAGCGCTGAAGAGTGTTTACTTTACCTCTCTAAAACCACTAAGATTGGTCGGACAGAGCCAGGCTTATCCTGCCTCTAAAAGTGTGACCTATATTAAACAGAAATCCCTAACATATGAATGTAAGAGACTCATTTTTGCATATTACATGAACATTTCAGTAAAGGTTTCATTAATGTTTAATCAAAAGTAAGGATTTATTTCACCTTCTCGAAAATAAAAGTGGTTTCCGTGTGGAACAAGTTGCATTTAAAAAAAATCAAAAAACAAAATAAACGCACATCGTGCTGAGCGTTTGTCATAATTGCTTTCACAAATATGCAGTATTTTTTATTTTTTACATTTATACTGCTTATTTTAGGTTTCATACATTTAAATACACAAGTACAAGCAAAACCATACATTTATATTTTTTTTGTTTGTACACAATGATGTCTATAAAAACTGCAATAATGATCCTTACAAATATAATCATACAACATAATTTATTAATAGTATATAAATTGTATAGATAATAGTTTTACTCTTCTCTTCTCCCAGATTACCTGAGACTTAACTTTTATCATGTTTGATTAATTTGCAGGTTGTAAATCACCATGAAAACAATAAGGCTAAACATTTTTTAATAACGGTCACCTAAAAAAAAAAGAAAACTCACTCTGGGGGCTCAGCAAGTATATTTTAAACTCAACATGTAAAAAAAGTATATAAAAAAAATTGTATTAACATTTTTTATCTAAATTGCAGTGTCAGGTTTTATTTTAAGCCAAAAAAAAATTATGTGATAATCGTATCACAAAAGATTTAAAGTAGAAAATTGTTTGTTTAATTTGGAATAATATTGTACAATATTTGTATTCTATTTTCGCAGAAAACTGCAGCCTTGAATACACCGTTAATTGTACTGTACCTGTGGAGAAAAAAAATCCTTGTAAAGTAATGCATAGCTTAAATATTATTCTATAGTCCACCAATGTCATCATGAACTGTTTTTTAACGTAGCATAAACTGCAAAAAGCATGTACAGGTACTACGCACATTCAACAATCCCTTAAGTGAACCTGTGTATACAAACCTCACATCCATCCCATGCCTCATACATGATTCATCAGGGATCCGGAACGGAAATGTCAGTTCTCGATTGTACGCTACCTTTGACTAATTTAATGGAAAACTCAACTAGAGTCAATAATGAATGATGACATGTTGTGCAGTCTTCAAAAAACGGTAAAGCCTTCATGTTCCCATGAAACTTTAAGTTTCAAAGTTTAAAGTTTTGCTTAAACTAGGACATTCTGAGTTTTTTTTTTTCACTTAGCATCAAGTTTACTAGAGATCCATGTTACATACAGAAATTTTAGAAGTCTGCACCGTTTTTTGCTGATTCCTTGTGATTTCTGTGCAGCTGGTTAAAGAACGTGTGAAGAACACACGTTATTTGTGATGTATTTATTTTTAAAACTGAATTTCAGAATAAGCCGGTTACTGAAAGTCACATAAAAACAAAAATCTGGTTGGATATTTTTCATGTCAGTCAGAGCCTCGGTAGGTGGTTCTTGTCCTGAATAAACTTCTAAAAAGAATAAAATCTGGACTAAACTTTATTCTAATAGTCAAAAGATCTGGCTATGTGAGAATAATATGATTAAATTCAGACTTTACGTTCCATTAACCTAATCTTTTTCTTCTGTTGCTTTTCCCTATCTCCCTCTCTCCTACGCTACCTAACATAATGGATAATCAGGAGATGTGCTGAATTAGTAATTGGCATTTGAATGTAAAGTGGCTGTCTGCTAATCCGTCCAGGTGTGATGCCTGTGACATCACAGTTTTGTCTTTTGAGATGCTCAATGCTTGATTGATTAGTTCCTGTCAGCCACAACCTCCATCACAACAGAAAATGAATTTCCATAGTAGTTGTTATGTCTTAATTTGTCTTTTGTTTTTTTTTGCCATACAGTGGCCCCAAAACTACCAGAAAATCTTCAAAGACATAATTTTGAACATTCTGTCTTGATTAGTTTACTCACTTGTCAATCAGTCATTAATTGTAAACAGTCCAAGTATACCAATGACATTCAGTCTTTGCACATCTTTCTTTTTAAACTTTATAATATTTAAAGTGAGACTAGATGTGGTCAGATGAAAATAAATGTTATCGTGGAACTGAATTCACCAATAAGATTAAATTCAGACTTTACGGTTCCATTAACTTAATCTTTTTCTTCTGTTGCTTATAATATATTAGGAACATTTATCAAGTGTTTACAGGCTCTTCTAAAGCACTACAAGCACCTTATTGTTCTAGAAGGTCTTTTTATCTTTGTAAATGGATTGGATAGCATTTTTGCCCCCGTGTCTTATTTGAACTGGTTTGTGTTGATTTTTGTTGTCTTGGAGAGGCCTGATTCTCTTTGTCTCTGTTGGAAACCTGTTGAAACAAGGAAGTAAACACTTTGCAGTGAAGCACCAAAGGTTGTTTGTCAAATTTGTTTTAACAGCTGATGACCCTTTCACATTTCTCATATTGTTTCCCTTTTATAGCTATAGTTTAATAGTGTCACAGTGTGTCTCTGAATGTTTATATGTTTCTTAACACAAGACCACTGGTTTTCTGTGGGTGGGAGGAGAGCAGTGGGTGGCACTGCTGGCAGACTGTTTCATCAGGCACGTGTTGGCCAGCCCCCCATTGCTGGCAAACAGGAAATTAATAGTGTTGGTTATGTCACTGTCTCAGTAATCCTTCTGCTGTTGACTTAAGTGCGTATGTGTGTTTACGTGTTTGCATACACATTTGTATGCATGCTTATGAAAGGCCGTCCTTATGAATTTGACTTGAAAATATTCCACTGACATAAAGCAATTTTATTTTTTGTATACGTTCAAATGCAATTTGTTTATACAGTCACGTGGATCCGCCATTTCTGTTTTTCACACCTGATCTAAAATTATTATTTATTTATTTTTTGTCATTTTTTTATTTTAGTGTCAAAGAATCAAAAAAGGCCAGGGTGGTACAACCGTCATAATACAGATAATAAAAACAAAAAAAGAAAAAAAAGTATTAAAAGTATTAAACTATTAAAAGGAAAACCTTTGCAGTTTCATATTCTTTTATTATTTTTATATTTTTATTTCTTCTTTTACATATTTGAAACGGTCAGTCATGTTGTGCAACATGCACAAGTTTGTAGCAAAGCAAATATTTATGAGGAATGGTGCTAATGATAACCCCAAATTATAAAACTGCCAACTACAAAATGAAACTAGATTTTAACAAAATTGAGGTAAATTATGGTTAGAATCTGTACAGACAAAGGTAGTCAATTCTCATCTTGTGGTCTAAATTCTATGTATGGCATAAATTCAGAAAGATCTGATGCTAAACTGATTCTTTTTTCCTCTGTTGAGGATCTCATGTGAGATTATGGAGGGCAGGGCTCTGTGGGGGAGGGGAATCACACTAATCTTTATTCTCACTCAGCACTACAGCATTATTGCTTAGGCTTTATTTAGTCACAGTCCTGCCACATGTGCTCTGGGATTCCCAGGCAACTCGACCAACCTGCATGCACTTTTTTTGGTTGTTGTTGTTATTTTTTGTAAATACCGTTACTTTAGAAGTGTGCTTCGAGTAATTAGCATAAACACTGCACAAGGTTATTACATGTATAACAGGTATATGATATGGAACTGGTATAATCTTTGCTCCTTTTTAGATGTTCAATCATCTTGCCATAGAAACAGGCAGATAGAGTAATAGTGGCAGAGAGAATATGTAGTTATTGTAAACTAACATAAAATATCTCTGTGATAGAAGAAAAGGTGATCTTGTTATTGTTGGTGATATTTGTACTGATGTGTCAAGTCCTGAGAATTGATTACTATCATATTCTGGTGGATTATAGCAAGAAATTATGTTCTTTATCATTCATAATAGATCTTTGACAATAGTTTAAAAACGTAATGAAATTGCTTGACAAGCATTATTTTCTTATGTTAAAGTTGGGGTGGGACTATGTACCCCTGCACATGACATGCAGAAAAAAAAAAAGATTTAATTAATTAATTAATCAAATAAGTAAATAACTATAGATGGATTTATAGCTGATAGAGTAAACATGGACTATGTCACACAACAATTTAGATTTTATTGTGGTCTTAAAATACTAAGGGTTCAGTCTAATCCAATTAAATTAAAAGAAAACTGCATATAAATATGTCTTCTGCTTTATTTCTAGATAAATTCAACGCCTATGTGACACTAAAAGTGCAAAATGTGAAGAGTACCACCATCACTGTGAGGGGAGACCAGCCATGCTGGGAGCAGGACTTCATGTTGTAAGTTTTTCTATCTCAACTCGCTTCTATAACACCACTTCCCAGACAGCAATCTATTATCCCTAATGTACTGGTTAATTACTAGAAGGTAGGGAGGTCATACAGTATGTGGAGGTTCTGGATGTCTTTTTGCTAGTCCTTACTTTGTGACAGCAGTGGCAACAACACAAACTCTCTGCTGTAAAGCTTTTGTTGGCAAACTAATGAGCGTCTCTCAGCCACCAAGATAACAAAGCCCGATAATCAGGCTGTTTGTGTTATGTTGCATATCTAGATCCAGTTCTTTCTTAGGTAAATGTTTGTCTGAGTTTAAATACTTTCTTTTATGATTAACAAGATGGGATTTCCCAGAAAGGACCTCAGAGGAGACCTTACCTGTTTGTTCTGTAACAATGAGGAAAAAATCTGAAAAGGTGAATGGGATACAGATGCATGTGTAGGTCAGATTACCAGATATCAGACACATATTGTTGTGAGTTTGGATTAATTACAACGTTCATCTGGGAACACAATTTCTGCTATTTGTATTAAAAGGTAAATCATTTATGATCCTGCAGAAACACAGGAGAAATGCATCAATATCTTTCTCAATATGCTATTCATGTGAGTGAGACAGTCTGTCAAAATACTATAGAACCCATTATAATCAGTGATTCTGTCTACACTGGATGCGGCATGACACACAAATCCCTGACAGTCAACTAATGTTGTTTTGTCAAGTCCAGTGTAGACAGACACACAGACACACACACAGGGCTGACTTTTGAGTTCTACAGTATGTTATAGTATGACTTTAATTTATGTATGTTAGAATCAGCTCTCAAATCTTCTCTTTATAACGTGTAAATAAGACATTCACTGTGCAGGATAGAGAGAGATTTGCATACTCATTGGCTGGTCTACTGTAGCTTGAAAAATAAGCCCTTTAAATGCTATTTGAGTATTAGAAACAACATTGATGGGGCAATTCGTTTCAAATTTTGCTGCTGATTTGCAATATGTAATTTAATTGCAAGTTCAGCTAGATTTTAGGATTCCCCCATTCATTTAGATAGGACTTGGTCTTGTTTGAGCTGCCTGGAGGTGTTGCAAATATGATGGCCAAGTGGAGCTTTCACTTTATCATGCAATATACACGAACACTTGGAACACTGTAAACATGGAATTGGTTTTGTTGATTTCAGCCTTTGAAATAAACGCATATAACATTTTACGACAAAATTAGCATGTAACAGACTTGTGGCTATCACCCAGAAAACATGCCAAAGACAGGTGGCTTTGCTCCAGGAAGTGAAACTGGCTAAGTTTTTCTTGTTGCTCATTTCTTTTCTCCCAGAGATTTATATCTGTTTATTTAGATTCCCGCCCTGTCCTCAAATTACATTCAAGCATTCGGTTTCAGGTGTTGGATGTGTGTTTTTGTTTGCATAGTCACTGGGATGTGGCTGTCTATAGTTTCTCAGCTTATCTTGAATATTGTTTTACACTTGTCAGACTTATTCTCTGTATGTATTCTTAAATGTTCATGGACTGTTAAACATTATATAAAAGGTAAGACTTTACAATAAGTTTCATTAGTTAACATTGGTGAACAACATTAGTAAACAAAAACTAAGAATAAACAATACTTTATTAATCTTAATTTTAGCATTTACTAATGCATTTTTAAAATCACAAGTTTTGTTGGGTAAATAAAATTGTTTTCTATTTGAATATATATTAAAATGTAGTTGATTCCTGTGATGTAAATCAAAATTTTCAGCATCATTAATTCAGTTGGCAGTGTCACATGACCCTTCAGAAATCATTCTAATATTAAGATTTGCTGTTTAAAAAACAATTATTTTTACTAGTGCATTTTTAAAATCACAAGTTGTGTTATGTAACATGAATGTACATGGAACAAACATGAATAAAGAATGAACAACTGAATTTTCATTAACTAACATTAACAAAATCAATAAATAGTGTGATAAATGCATTGTTCATTGTTTGTTCATGTTTGTTCATGTTAGTTATTAAATTAACTAATGTTAACAACCTTATTGTAAAGTGTTTCTACATACTTTTGTACTTGTTGTAACATAATACTAGATATTAGTAAATTCATTATTTTAAATAAGTCATACTCAACCAAATTGAAATTTAATTTTTTTTTTCTCTAATATATCCATATGCTTGAAGAAATGGAACTTCAGAAAGCCAGATGTCCTCATAATTGAACAGAGCCCTTCAATCTAGTGAAACTTTATGTGTCTTTGTTCTCTGAAGAACATTTGAAAGCAGCGTTAAGGTTAATAAAGTATCTTGATCCCTCTGGAAACGTCAGACTTGAGGATTCATGCCAATAGGATAATTCTGTCATGTGACGCTGCATTAATTTGCGTTAAAGCCTATTTGTGTTTCCAAACAATTGTTTGTGACATTTGTATCGATACAGAATTTATGCGCTAAAGTTAAACAGAAAAATACTGTGTCGACATTTACAAAATTCTATTGATAATAACCAATTCCATCAGCTATATCGATTTTTTTTTATTTTTTTATAAGATTTGAAGAGCTAAATATTATTACACACAAATTCCTTGGATGGAAACCTTGCTAGTGTCACATAATCCTTCAGAAATCATTCTAATATTCTGATTTGCTGCTTAAGAAACAGCTAAGCTTTTTCTTAGCCAGTTACCACTATGCTAAGCTAGTAGGCTAAAGTGAATGCTAATTTAAACAGAGGGGTGATTTATCATTTACCAGGTGAAAAATACAAGTCTTATCACTTTCAATGTATTACCAAACTATTCCTAAACAAGCCACACAATTTGAAGTGACCATACAATGTGGAATGATTTGAATAACTCCCTAAATCAAATAAATGCCCAAGTGTTTGAGAGCACATTAACTCAAGATTGGCTAAACATTACGGTATGTAATGCTCTAGTGTTTCCTCACAAAATAGCCTATAGCTGAACCATATGCAATATTTCTTTTAATTTTGATGATTATAACTGACAACTAATGAAAACCCTGAATTCGGTATCTCAGAAAATTTGAATATTGTGAAAAGGTTTAGTACTGAACCTGGTGCCACACTCTAAGCAACTAATTAACTTTCTTTAGTAATCAGGGTCCCAGAAAGGAGAGGCACAGAATCCACGCTGCTGAGGTCCAGTGTAAAGGTTCCACAGTCAGTGATGGTTTGGGGTGCCATGTCATCTGCTGGTGTTGGTCTACTGTGTTTTCTGACGTCCAAGGTCAATGCAGCCGTATACCAGGACGTTTTTGAGCACTTCATGTGTCCTGCTGCTGCTGACCAACTATGGAGATGCAGATTTAATTTTCCAACAGTACTTGGCACCTGCACACAGTGCCAAAGCTACCAGTACCTTTTTAAGGCCCATGGTATCTTACCTTAATTGGCCAGCAAACTCGTCTGACCTTAACTTCATAGAAAATCTATGAGGTATTGTGAAGAGAAAGATGCAATATGCTAGACCCAACAATGCAGAAGAGCTGAAGACCACTATCACAGCAACCTGGGCTCTCATAACACCTCAGCAGTGCCACAGACTGATCGACTCCATGCCACTCCACATTGCTGCTGTAATTCAGGCAAAAGGAGCCCCAACTAAGTATTGAGCGCTACTGTATACATGCTCATACTTGTTCAGTCATGTTCATACTTTTTAGTAGGCCAAGATTTCTAAAAATCTTTCTTTGTATTGGTCTCAGGTAATATTCTAAGATACTGAATTTAGGGTTTTTATTAGTTGTCAGTTATAATCACCAAAATTTAAAGAAATAAACACTTGAAATATATCAGTATGTGTGGAACGAATGTATAAATTGTACAAGTTTCACTTGTTGAATGGAATTAGTGAATGGAATTAACATTAATTATATGACCAGCACCTGTATATCCATTGAACTAATTTTCTTCATTAAGGGTAAGCCAGAGAAACCTGCACACTTTTGTCTGTTTGCCCTCTCTCTGAGCCTGTTTGACTAGCTTAAATAATTATGATGATATAACCATATTGCCAGTGGCATTACGTCTGTTTATATAGCTCCTCATTTGTTTGTTTGATCAAAGGGCAAAGTTATTGTATCATTCAGATGTGTCACAAGTTCAGCTGTTCTGTCTGAACTGCCATACGACCCTGCGGGTGAGTTTGAGACGTCAGGTCTCTCCAGACCTGGAGAACATGCACATGTGGCATCAGCAAGCTCTATCTGTCTCTATAAGTAACCTATCAATTAATAATTACTCAGCCCATTGTCATTTGCCATGTTCTGGAAAACGAACAAGGGCAAAAAAAAAAAGAGAAATAAGCAAACAAGGTGCTCACTGGGGTCTAAAACCATCTCATCCTCACCGCACTTTGGAGACAATTGAAAGCCTAAATGAATAATGAATGGATTTCCAAATGCTCCTCTTTAGTTGCTGTGCTCCTGTGTGCTTTGGTCTTCTCTATTTATAACAAGCAGAGCAGCAGATAAAAGCCACATTTATCTCATTCAGTTGCAGAAAAGGTTTGCATCCTGTTAGCAGATGGTGTGAAGCTGTTGTTGTTGGAGTCTGCTTTTACCAGTGCAAATATCATTTTAATTTTTACACTGTATTTGAATACGGGAGCAGACTTTAGCATTTGTATAGTGATTTGAACTAATTTATGACTTGTTACACACAGCTGATGTACAAATAAACTGTGCGTAAAATATTAATTAAACCTGTTGTGCTAAGAATATTTGCAGTCACTGTTTCTCTTTGCTTCTCAAACACAGAATGTTGTCATACTTGATTAAACATGTTTTGAGCGTTTGTTGAGGAGCATGTAATATTTTTTTTCTGAGTGAGACTTTTACCTGCCCTCTTGGTACCCTAAGGACTACTTGGCAAAACATGGGCAAAATTATGCTTTTATTGCATGTTTTGTGTCAGCTGTATAATGCCTTTCTTAATCTTTGTCATGTCTGAATAATCCTGCACTGCACCTGTGATCTTAAAAAACACTGAGACAGTGAAGATGAAGCTAATTAGACCTTTTTCAGCTGCTTTTGTCCTTTTCCACTTGGTGGTGTGGTGAAGTACGACACCCTCTGTAAAAATAGATTAAGCACTCAATAAACTGGAGTAGTGGTGCATAGTTATGGCAGATCATTCATCAACACACTTATCTGTTTGTCTTTGACCATATTTGTCTTCAGTAAAGTACTGTTCAAAAGTTGTTGTTTTTTTCTATTCTATTTCTATAGTGCACCAAAGTTGGATTTATTTGATTGAAAATTCAGTAAAAACATTAAAGTTCTGAAAATTATTAGTTTAGCTTTAATTATTTTAGCTATATTAAAATGTAATTTATTTTGGTATTGCAAAGCTACTTATCAATGTTGAAAACAAAGGAGCTGCTACAATGAGCATCTCCTTTAAGAAACTATTAGTAGAATTGTTATTGTGTGTTTAAAATATATTATTGTAATTTTAAGATGTACATAAGAAAAACGTAACTGTTGCTATTTCAGCTAATAAAAAACTACACCTTTTAAAGCATCTTTTGTTGTGTTTGAATATTCAGTGAGATCAGCCGGCTTGACCTTGGCCTCATTGTAGAAGTATGGAACAAAGGTCTCATCTGGGATACCATGTTAGGAACAGCCTGGATCCCACTCAAAAGCATCTGCCATTCAGAGGAGGTCAGGAAGTCATGCACATCTTAAAAATCTTACATCATTTTGTGATAATGGAATGTTTGTAGTTTTTAATTTCAGAGAGCTTGGTCATCAAGCACCAAACCAAAGATTCCTAAAGATTCCTCACTTTCTTATGTTATACTGTTATGAATAACCTTTTTATCCGAACAGGAGGGCCCTGGCGAGTGGGTATTTCTGGACTCTGAAGTTCTGATGAAGGCAGATGAGATATATGGGACCAAAAATCCAACGCCACATCGGATCCTGCTGGACACTCGCTTTGAACTGCCCTTCGGTGAGACTGACTTTAAAAAAACACTATTTGTGTATTTTAAATAAGTACATCCTTTCATGCTGTTGTTCATAATTTGCATAATTCAGATATTTTCGGTGATTAAGATTTTTACAATAGCACTTTTCTCTGCGAGGACACATTAAGATGATTAAAATTGACACTATAGACAAAAAAAATCGCAAAAATATTAAACGGCATTAAACAGATTTTTTGCAAATCAGCATATTACAATAATTTCAGAAGGATCATGTGACACTGAAGACTGGAGTATTTTTCACAGGAATGATTTACATTTTATATCAAAATTGAAATCAGTAATTTTACATTGTACTAAGGGTGATCTTTAAAAAAAAAACTTTATAATAGTAGTAGTCTTGCTTTTATGTTATTCCAACTAACTTTCTTCAGAGGAGCATAAAATGGTTGTAACATTCCCCAGTCACTGTCTGCATTAACTGAATTTAAAAGAGCTTGTCTTCCACATTAAGAATGGTTTGCTGATCTGTTATTTGGAGACACATCTGCTTGAGATCAATCCCATCTTTCTCTCTGGTGCTTTTGGGTTCCATTGATTTGTTGAATGTCATCAGGGTTGAGTGAATCTCCTTCAGGCAGCTGCTTGCTTTCTATTAAAACAGGTTTCAGTCTCTCTAAAACAGCTGATTTATCTAGCTTGCAGTAACTGATTTTTGTAGATTCTACCAACTAAATGCCAACAGGTAAAAATAAACATAGCTTTTTAAACTTTTACTGAGAAATAGCTTTTTTCTCTTTAATCTAGTGTGAGAAGGATCCATGTAGCGGAAAAATAAAAGGAAGCTTGAGCTTTTCATTTGCTGATTGAATTATAGCTTTGATTTGCACCTCTTTGTGTAACACTTGACTTAAAAATAATTATGTTTTTGCCAGCTGTGTGTCTGTTGTGAGTAGAGTTTTGGGCGTAAAGTGTGCTGTGGTGAAAAACACACTACAGGTTGTTGGGATATAAAAGGTCGGACCTTTGTAAGTGGTGCGTTTGGCCTGGATACCTGCCATTGATCCCATTGATACGCCTTTTTTATCTGTGGTCTTTGAAGCTTTTCTCCTTATGCAGTATCCCATGTGCCTTCAAAGGGAGCTGCAAACAGTATCTGATGCTTTGTAAACATTGAACTCAATTCCAATTTGTTTTCAAATTTGGTCCTTTGTTCTGACATTTTGCCAAGAAATTGGATTTGATTGTTCAGACAGTTTAGTCAATGGTCTACATACAGTATATCACACTGTAAAACAGTTTGTGAATTTTACTGGCCATTCCTGGATGATGTAACAATGTAGTTAATCTGGATTTAAGAACCAAGAAATTATTTTCATTAATTTAATGTATTTACAACATTAATTAAAATTGTATTTATGACTATAAACGTTTCTTTTTTTCTATTTTACAATGCAGCTGTCATGGCACTGACTATAAAACAAGATTCTGATTGTCCAGACTTCATATCAATGTGCTTTACTTCTGGCTTGCAAACATGTTTCTTTGTTGTTTAGACTACAAACAGTGAAACCTATTTCTTGTTCTGGTTTAAAAATATGAATGTGCTTTACTGTAGATTTGGATTGAAAGCATGTTGTTTTTTTCTTTTGCATACTAAACAATGAGAACAGTTTTAGTCGTAGAAGTAAAATGTTTTTCCCCCTACCTTTTGTAATGGTTTATGTGTTTAGTAACTAATACACTAAATATCCCCTCCTCTCTCTTGCCTATAAAATATTGTGGCAAATGTCAGCTTCAGTCTAACCAAACAACATCCCTTTGTTTCTATACTTGTTTCTTAATACAAGTGTCAAGTAATGCTCTGTTTTTTTAACTGGCAGACTGTTTTTAAGGTCCCTCTGCGAAGTAGCTCATTATAAATTTATAAGGTCTGAATTCATAATCATAATGTCTTAGTACATGCAAATGGTCTACATAAGGCTGTGTGTCTTGGACTGCAACACTCATGACTCTTTACCACTTTTGCAGAAATCCCAGAGGATGAGGCTCAATACTGGACTAACAAATTGGAACACATCAATGCTATGAGCATTCATGATGAGGTAAATCCTGTGCGTGTGTGCAGCTAAGAAATAGCATGCCTTCAATATTTCAGTACATGTGGGCTTAGTTACCAAACAAAAGTCCACACAGACTTTCATAGCATTTAATAACATGAAGAGGTTGCATGACAATTTTATGAATACATTTACATTGTGTTTGGCTACAGTTGCTGTTGTAATTTGCATCCAAAAAGGAAGTGTAGGCAGTGTATACCAGAATTACAAAAATGCTTTTTAGCATTGCTCAGCATATTCCTTACTGTAAAGTAAATATGAACATAACTATAAACTTCAGATTAATTTTGAGAGAAAAACTACTTTTTTAAATTGTTTCTTTTGTCTAAACAGCTGATGTCAACGATTCTAAACTAATATTTGTTTATACAATACCATAGATACTGTAAACACACACATTAATTGAAAAATATTATATCCAATTAGCAATTACTTTTGATTATAGCTGTTTTTGTGAAAAAAATTAAATTATTCATTGTTCATATTAAAATAATTGAATATTTTATTTAAATGATATTTAATGTTTTAATTAAAAAATATATTTCAGATCATTTTAATGTCTATACCACTAAACACAAATCATTCCTGAAAGCGAAAAGAATTAATATAGAATAAGTTATTCAGTAGTTTGTATTTATAGAAGTTATTTAGTTTGCATTGTAATGTAATAGTATTACTTATAAATGATACTAACTTATCTCAAATTACATTTATTTCAAACACCATTATTTTTTAGGCTTATTAATTCTTATATTAAATCATGGCAGGTAGACGTGTTGTAGTCTGTGAGTTATAAATGTAGGTCTGATCATATTTTAAAAAAAAAAACATTTTTTTTCTGTTTCCCTTTTGGTTATTTAATAATTACTGTCGCAGCTTTGGTATGTGGTCAGCATGCGTGTGTTCTGAACAGTTATTTTTTGTTGTGCATTGTTGTGATTTGATTAATAAAATGCACATAATAAGTATTTGTCTAGGATCTTGTATCATAATCTTTATGCACATTTTTGGTAAATATAAAAGAGTTTATGTGCGTCTGTACATTGGCTATATATATGAGGTCATAAACCTTATGAATATTATTTCCTAAAATAATTAGCAATATGTTCATATATTGCTGTTGGAGTATAACATGTCATACCACAGGACTTTACAAAATCAAGCCAAATCAAGATACAGTTGTCCTTAAATTAGCACACACACACACACACACACACACACACACAACACACACATAAACTATTCAAAGTGAATTTTGCTGTCTTTCTGCATGTTAATTAGTTTGTTATTTTATTTATTAAAATCTGCATGTTCAGTAGCTAAGGTTGTTTGTTTTAATAGTTAGCAATTATTAAATGTACCTTAGACTATTTCTTGTTGTCTCTTACCACCTTCTTTTCATCTTCTTGTGTCAGTTTCCCTTACAAGATGAAGTAGTGGGACGCCCCCTGCCCTGTGCTGCATCTCAATGCTGTGAGTCATAACATCTCACACTAGAGGGAGCCTCTGCATCGTGCCTGATGCTTCACTTTGCACTCCACTCCTATACATGCTGGTTTTTCTTACCTTTAAGTAGCATAAATGTTAACATACAATCTGTTCATGGTGTATATGTTTACAAATGTTCACTCAAGCATAATCTCAATACTCAATAATTTTACGTTAGAATTGCAATTATCGATCTTTTGTAAATTATGTTTTTGCACATCTTCTTTCACTTTTGATTTTTAATTTCACCAGGCAACTATTTTGGATGGGCCAACAGTCAGAGTATGTAATATGTGTATTCAGATTTTGTATAGTAAACCTTAACTCTAGATCAGTGGTTACCAACTACGTTTCTGGAGGCCCCCCAACACTGCATATTTTCCAGGTCACCTTAATCAAACACACCTGAATCAGATCATTAGTAGAGACTCCAAGACCTGAAATGGGTGTGTCAAACAAAGAAGAGATGCAAAATGTGCAGTGTTGGGGGGCCTCCGGGAACATGATTGGGAACTACTGCTCTAGATTATTCCCTGGAACCCCCCGGACCCTCAAAATTAATATTCTCTCATATGCGCCCCCTGTGTTAAGATGTACATGTACTCTTTCACAGATAAATAAAAATTCATTGCAAAATGGCATTAAAATACAATACAGCATGAATTCTTTTTTTAAACCTGGTTTAAAAATGTGTACATTGTGAACCCCTTGTTTTAGTTCTCCTGCATTTACTTCCTTGTTTATATTATGTGGTTACCTTGTTGTAAAGAGACACGTTTCACTTTATCAATGAGATTTTGCTTTGCCATTTTAGTTACATTGCCATATTGCATATACAATATGCCTGTATTACCTGTAATGTTTCCCTGTCTAGCTTTGGATGATCTGGACAGTGCAGTGGATGATAGAGACAGTGACTACAGGAGTGAGACAAGCAGTAGTTTACCTCCACGCTACCACACTACAGCCCAGCCCAACTCTTCACTTCACCAGTATCCCATGGGTCCACGCTTTCAACAGCACATGGATTCCTGTGCTGACTCTTTGCATAGCTTTGAATTTGACTATAGGGATCACCATGCAAGCAGGTACATTCAGTTCCTACAAGTGCTGTATGCATCCATATAGTACTTTTTACAACACTTTTAGCTCTGAATGTAATGGTTCTGGTATAGTAATTTCCATAACTCAGCTGTGAAGTAGCATCTTACATATGGTTGCAGATTATTCCTCTTTGTTGTGCTGAAATGTAATATTGCAATTTGAGGATGGATTTCTAGTCTTTTCAACTTTATTTGTGTAAGAGAAAGAAACTAAAATGTGGTATTCTAAGATTGTGGTTAATCAGAGTCTCTTGTGTGGCCCAGTACAGAGCTAATCCATCAGATCCCTTTTAAAAATACAGAAAATGTATTAATTGTGATCATTAAGTTATGGTTAAAATGATATTTGTGTGTAAAGGATTCAATTTCCCACTAGTTGTATGTATATTTTTGGGTAGTGAGTCAAATCTATATTTTAGCGAGGTGAAAAGCATTTAATGGTTCAGTGAAGACAATTATTTTAACTTCACATTTCTGGTAATGTGCTTAGATTTTTATTTCTCACTATTATCATGTTCTTGCTCTCAGCAGCTTTTGTCTCTTATGCTGAAATACATATTTTTCTCTTTTCTTCCCCCCTCCTTTTTATCCTCTTCCATTCTTTTTAATTTCTGCTAGAATTCCTAATCATAGGGGTAGAGTTAGGATTGTCCCAGTAGATTCAGGCATGGGTGAGGAGGATTGGGAGGTCAAATATAATCTACAGGGAAAAAGTACCCTGGGAGAGTTCCTTGATAGAGAAAAACATGCATGGATTGAGGAACATGACAGAAAAAATTATCTTGTTCACATTGAAAAGGCTTGCCATGATCCCATGGTTAACCAGTTATCTACAGTCAAAAACAAAAATGCTCCTTTAAATGCAGCTTACCCAGAAGGCTATGCTACGATTGACCGAAGGCGAAGGAAAAAAATCCGGGACCCAGGAGGGCTGGAGCATGTTGGAGCAGAGTGTTTCCCACCTGATCTTGCATTTCTCCGTCAAAAACGAAGTGAGCTTGTGTTACGCCAAGTGAAAGAAATGGAAGAGGCTGATGAAAACATGATGCCATGCCTGAAACCATACAAAAATGGCTTACTCTACAAAACAAGAATGTGGGCCAAAAATAAGCTAGAAAACACACTGGAGAATTATGTTGTATATCAAGAGGAAGAAGCTGCTAGACAAAGGGAAGATGTAGGCTTTGATTCTGAGGGCTCAGATGAGCTACAGTATTCCATTGACTCTGAGGAGGACTTGGAGGAAATTACCTCTTTAGCTAAGGCGCTCGGAGTTGAGGAGAGGACAAATTATAGCCACTGTGGATATTTCTCAACATATGGTAACCAAACTGAGAGACTTCAAGGTTACCGTGATAAGAAGAGTGGAAAGGGTATAATTGGTGGATGGGCTCCAGAAGCCATGCTGTCTCCTGTTGAGGAACCTAGTGATGAATATGTTGATCCTATAGATGAACTGCAGTGCCTGGTTGAAACTGTGTCAGAATATCTAGCTGAAAAAGAAGAGGAGATCAGTAAATATGGATCTTTACCAAAGTCTAACAAATCAAGGCTGTCATCTCAGGGTAGTACAAAAGCAGAATCCTTTGGAGATGAGCAAAGTATCACCTCTAAGAAAGCGAAAGATAAACCCATAGATGCCAAAGAAAGAAATTCAAGTGGTGCTTCTGACCATGGAGTGGCAGGAATGAGGAATGCCATGAGTTCATTATTTAGCTCTATAACCGATAAAGTTGTGTCAAGCTCAAAACAGGTGGACTGTAAGTCTGTAGAACAATCAGATAATTCAAATAATGTTCCTGTTAGTTCTGGTATATCAAAATTGTTTTCCTTTATGCCAAAGTCTGCAAGTTCCACACCAATAGCTGTGGTATCGCCTACTCAGGATGCTCAGTGTGGTAGGAAGTTTTCAATGCCATCAGTTTTACCTTCCCAGCCATCTGATGCCAAGTTGCAAAGGGTGGGCCACTCAACTCAACCAATCAGAAATGAGCCCAACAAATTCACTAATGTTACTGCCCACAATGAGACATCATCTTCTGTGAATGGAACAGCCAAATGTTTTGATGCTGGGAAAATGGAGCCAGGTGAAAAGTCCAGAGTTTTGAATTGCAATACAAAAATCAGTGCAATGCCAGATGCATATAAAGTCGCTGATGGTGAAAAAGCCTTCAAAAATATCTCCAATGAAATAAATAGTGAGAAGACGCACACTGAGCCTGTAACACAAAAAGCAGCTGAAGAGCTAGGATTTTTCAGTCCTTTTAAAAAATCACTTAGTTCATTAATCTCACCTGGACCTCCAGTGCCTCCTCAGACTCAAACACAGACAGTTTTTCCTGTGTTTAGATCAGCAGAAGATATTAGGGTAGAAAAACAGTCAGACCAGTCCTACCTTACAAAACAATCTTTTGTCTCTTCTGACAATGTATCTATCCCGCAACCTACAAAGGCAGAAGGAGGGCTGTTTTCTGGATTGTTTAAGTTTTCATCTGGTGAGGATCCAAGTACATCCAAAAGTATTCCACATGTTAAGACAGATCAAACTCTTCCACTCCCAAATAAAATTACAGGTGTAATTCCATCTTCAGTTGATGATAATGCAAAATCAACAACACAGAAGAATAAAGAACCTGAGTCAACTGCTAAGGGAAATTCAGAAAAAGGGTGGTTTTCTAGTCTTTTTAAGATGGCACCAACTGAAGATCTGCAGCCGGTTGCTCCACATGCCCAAATACCTAATATTCAGAACACTCCGCTTCCTCCAGGGTCAAATCAAAATATACCTAGGATGCAACATCAGAATTCATCTTTAGCTAAAGAACAAATGCGAGTTAGGTACCAACATCCTGGTCCAACTGAAGTCCCTCATTTTACAGAGCAAGTAGCATCTCAACATGAACGTCAGGGCCTGCTCTCTGGCTTTTTTAAATCTGATGATACGTCAGGTGCCCAAGAATCTACAAATCAACCACACCAAGGAGGCTTACTGTCAGGAATAATTAAATTTGCTTCTACAGGTGATGTGACCACAGGTACTCAACTTAATCAGTCACAACAAAGGAGTCAGTCTGTAATAAATCAACAAAACCAACCTCACACCCAACAAAGTGAATCTCATCCTCTTTTCTCAGGGCCATCAAATGTTTCCTCCTCAGAAAATAGACTCCCTCATCAAAAAAAAATTCAACAACCGTCAACATTTGCAAATGCACCACCTCCACAAGGAAGTATTTTATCTGGCCTTTTCAGATTTGCCTCCACTGACAAAGTTTTAGGCACTGAGACAAAGATTTCCCAGGACCAACAAAAATCAAGTGCAAGTGCCTGTCAAGGTCCCGTGAAGCATAGTGCTGAGGGACAGAGTTTCAACATTATTCAGCAGTCCAGAGCCCAAAATAAGCAATCAGACCAAAATCTGAAAGGCATATTAGATGGATCTAGAAAAGATATATCCCATCAAGAACCTTCGCACCAAGATGGCTTTCTGTCTGGCCTTTTTAAATTTGCCTCCTCAGATGTTTCTGTCTCTCAATCAACACAACAAATACAGGCATCTAACAATCAGTCCACTCCATTTCAATCAACAACAAATGTGATGGGACAAATCCAACCATCTCAAGAACAAAAGCCCCAGTCAGGTGGTCTCTTCTCTGCCTTTCTCAAAACATCCTCCACTGAGTCACTTAAACTAATTACACCACCTGTTACAAAGGAAAACGAACATGAACATTTTTGTTTGCAGCAGTCTGCTTTGACAAAACAAAGTTCTCCTGTTACACAAAAAGATACATCTTCTCAGTCAGGAATTTTGTCTGGTCTTTTGAATAAACTCACATCCTCGGATGTAACTCCAAATAGCCAGAATGTATTTCAACAGAAACAGGAGCAGCAACACATACCAAGAGAGATGTCTACTCATCAAGGCCAATCAAATAGAAAGTTACCTCAGATACCTCCACAGAATCAACATGCACTACAAAACCAAAAGCCTTCTACTCAACAAGGTTTCTTATCTGGAATGTTAACCAGCAGTAAAACAGAGATTTCCCCTGCTAAACCGGAAAATGTGGTCATGGAAGGATCACATATGAAGTTCAATTCTTTAGGACTACTGAGACACCAGGCATCTGACCCAAATAATGTGCCAAACATCTGTGATACAGAGAGCCTTGATTTGAGGACTCCAGCAAGTTATGCCCGGTCACAGCAGAATTGTGCTGCATACACATCTAATAGCACCAGTAATTTACCACTCTTATATAGCTCACAAAACTTTTTGCTCTCAAGGCAAATTAAAAACGAGTCATATAGCACTGCAAATCTTAGTAGTCTCCCTCTTGGTTACCCAACTCAAA
The DNA here is from genome assembly GCA_032353835.1 of Enteromius viviparus. Lineage (NCBI taxonomy): Eukaryota > Metazoa > Chordata > Actinopteri > Cypriniformes > Cyprinidae > Enteromius > Enteromius viviparus. The sequence goes on along the minus strand of JAUCNO010000002.1, from coordinate 3,180,191 downwards.
CAGTAATGTCACAGGAATATTTAAGGCAGAGTTATCCATCCTTACATAGTGTATCTGATCATTATGCCTACCCACAAGTCTCTTCTTCATATGCATTGGAACTTAGTCCCAATGATGAACACTCATGGATCCAGGAATCTATATTGTGGCAACAGTTGAATGACCAGTCATTAGATTGCTATCCTGATGGACATGGAAGTATAGCTAGTGATCAAATCCACAAATCTTCTCCGTATCTGAGTAAGAGTGACAAGGATGTTGATCAACAATATTGTCTTACTCAGCCTTGCATGAGTTTGCACACCTACCAAAGAGAGCGCAATAATCAACCAGAGTATTCTAAAGATATTCATCATAGTTCTATGAGACCAAGATTGTGGAATAGCCATAACAGTTTAGATGTTTTTAGTAGTCAAGAGTTTGAGGGTGTCTTGAATTTGAGTATGAAGAATAATGCTAAACTAGGAAAGTGGCACTCATTTAGTGCAGATAGTTGTTACAGTCTAAACAGCATTTCATATCATGAGGGATATTATGAGGAAACACCTCAACATCTGTCTTACTCAGCTAATGGACAGTATATAAATCAAAGCACATCAGAAATTTGCTGTCAACCTGGGAATAATGGAGCTACATCTTCCAATCCTTGGAATTACTCTTCAACAAGCAATATTGAAATGGAGGAATATATGTATCTTGAGGAGTCAGAGTGGTATCAGCAATGGCTTTCACTTTTGGACCAAGGGATGTGGTGGCCAGCTGATGATGGAGATTGTGGATATTTTGTCTACACTGATTATGAGTACATTTATGCTCTATTGACAGATGTGTCTGGCCAGTTTGTCTATGCATGTGCTCTAGAACAAGACTGGGAAAATACAGGGGACATATATCCTAATGCCTGGCTGTATAATGAGATGGTTAAAGTTTGTGGTTTTAAGATTCCTCTCTACAATGAAGATGAGCTCCTTTGGATTCCAGGGCAAGACCAAAGTGAAGCTGAACTTCTGACTGTACCACTTGACTTGTCGGCAGCCTATAGAAAAGGTAACCAAATCATGAATCTAAACCTAGAGCGTTTCTCTCGGATGTTTGAGGATTCTATTTTTAATCAAAGACAGCAAGCTCTGGATTTTTCCACTTACCAGTTTAACAAGGTTAAGATGGATACAAAACAACAGCTCCAAAACGATTGTGGGTACTGGAATCCTTGTCAGGAAGCTGTTGATCTCTCATATCATGGTGCCAGCCACAACAGTGCAAATGTCAATAGCAGAGGAATAAAAGAACTGCTATCGCAGAAAGTTTCCATTTCATTTGGTGCTACCCCAACCACAAATTCACCCACCACTGGTGTCTACAGCTGCTATCAGCCTCAACAGAGGAGGCGTTCATCCACTGGAGTGCAAGTAAAGCATATAGATGATGTTTCAGAGGAGGAGTGGAGAAAGAGAGTGCATCCTGGAGAGGAGCAGCCCATTCGACCTATTAAGAAAATATCCTCTTTTCTATCCTCAATTGTTGGCAAAAGTTCGGATTCAGAATCAAACAAAAATATAAATGTCTCAAGGTTGCCTAATGCCAAAGATGCTCCATACACAGGACAAATCCAAAGCAAATTCACCAAAGCCTGTGAAAATCGACTTGGTGATCAGCAATCCAAAAACATGATCTCAACAGGTTTTCATAGTCTTAAATCAAAGATCATAAAGGATGACTCATCTTGTGGAACAACTCTGTCAGACAGCACAAATCATTTGTCATCCAAACAAATTTCTGCAGCATCTTGTGTTTCAGTACCACCTCCAACACAGTCACCAGCTTTCACAACTCCTCAAGGTGCATCCACTCTAAACGCGTCTCAGAAACCCAAACTGGCTAGACAAGCCACAATGTCACAACAGTCCTCTGTACCTTTAACATCTGTTGGTTCTACTGCTTCAGTTTCAAGAGAATACTCAAATGCAACATCCAAACCGGCCTCTCTAGAGGTTTCTCAGCCAGTAGAGACACATGGTGGAAAGCCATCTGAGCAGTCTGGTGGGTTTTTAACCTTTTTCAAGACTGCAGTGGGGATAGAAGAGGTAAGGTCAGATCCTTCTAAATCTACTCAGTCAGTATCTAGACTGCCAGAGAAAAATATATTTGCTTCTGCTGACAGAACAACGAATCAAGACAAGATTGGAAAGTCTAGCCTTTTTGGGTCAATAGGGGATATTTTTAACATAGAAAGTCCTTCACCACCAAAGACAAATCTACCACATTCTCCTTCAAACCTGCAACCAACTAATGTACTAAATGATGTGAACAAAGACTGCAGCCAAACAAAAACAATGTCTAAAGGTATTCAGAAGCAACAAACAGTAAGTGCCCCTGGACAAGATGGTCGATCGGAATTACCTAGTATATCACAGTCATTTCAGGAAAGGAGTGTTTCAACATCTGAGATATGTTCCCCTGATGCTAACAAAGTACCAACGCCAGGGAGGTCTCAAACTATGCCACCAACTGGGGAGACAAAACCCGAAGCCCCATCCAAGCAATCTATTGGTCTGTTTGGTTTCTCTGTTGGGGATATGTTATCTGGGGCCACGGCTTCTAAAGAGGATGGCAAAGGGTTGCTGTCCATATTTGGTGGTTCCAGTCAACAACAAGCTCCATCTAATACTGAATCTGCCTCCCCTCAAGAAAAAATTAATGGTGCGTCTACAAAAGAGCCACTAGGCAAAAACATCCTGGCTTTGTTTGGAGCTTCCAGCTTTCAACAGACTTCGCCACCATCTGGATCGTCAAGTCAAATGCATACACAAGGATCTGCACCTTCCAAAGAGACTCAAGGTCTGAATTTATTTTCTGTGTTCAGTGGCACTAGTACACAGCAGTCTTCAACACAATCTGATTCTTGTAATCAAAACCAAACACCAGGCACTGTCCCTTCAAAGGAAACATCAGCCATTAGATTACTGTCCATGGTAATTGGTTCTGGCACTCAGCAGACTTCACCTGGATCTGAAGCTGATCCTATAGATAAACCAATAACAGGATTACTGTCTATGTTCAGTAGCTCTAACCAACACCAGACATCACAACCATGCTCTACCACACACCCTGCATTGCAAAACAATGGGCAACAAAAAGATTCCCAGGGTAAAAGTTTATTTTCTATGTTTGGTGGTGCAGGGCAACAACCCTCACAACAGACAGGATCAATTTTTGGTGGTATATTAGGTGGGTCTTCAAGCTCTTCCGAGAGTCCAACAAAAGGATTATTCTCTATGTTTGGAGTCCAAAGCCCACAACAGCCCACCCCAACTACCAGAGTTCCAGGCACTGTCCCTACTAATGAGCAGACTGTTAAAAATACATCTTTGTTGGACAGTTCTAACTCCCAACAAACGCTAATACAATCTGTGTCTTCTTCTGCAAAAGGAGCAATCTTTGCAAAGGAACCACCTAAAGACAGTCCACCAAAGGGTTTAGTCTCAGACTCTGAAATAGCCAATCACCTAACAGCATTACAGGACAGCTTGACTCCTAAGATTTTTGTCCCATTGAATGAGCCACTAGGTAGTGCACCAAGCCCTAAAGAATCCCCACAACAACCTGATTCAGTGTCAACTTCTATTTCCCTTGATAGTAAAGAGTCAAAGGAGTCACAAGGTAAAAAGTTGATCACTGGACAAATTCCACAGCCAGATTCTGCTCAACCCTCCTCACTTCTAAGTGGGTTGCTTTCAAATGAAACCCTTGGTAAAGGTCTTTTGGCAAACCTTACTGGGTCTATAACTCAGCCAAGTGAGACACCAGTTACACCAAGCTGTGATTCAACTGCATCAGCACCAAAGGCCCCACAAGAAGTATTGACAACTGTTGATGGTAGATTGGCATCTTCTGAATCTAGCAAGTCACCGGCACACCAGGAGGATTCTTCTACTCAGGGTGCTGTACCACCAAAAGAGGGAGTGACCTCAGGCTTGTTGTCAATATTTTCTGAATCGGGTTCTCAAAATGCTCCTTCTCAGACTGGGTCTATACTTGGTGGTATTTTCCCTGGTGCTTCAGGGTCAAAGGAAATTCCTGGCAAGAATCTTTTTTCTCTGTTTTCTGGACCAGGTTCACAGCCCAGTGCAGGTAATGCAGGGCCTAAACCTGAGAATAAGAGTCCTGGGCCTTCTACTATCAATGAATTACCAGGAAAAGGTTTGTTTTCGATGTTTGGCGGATCAAGTTCACAACAGGCCACTCCTCAGTCCTCTTCACTATTAGGAGGTTTTCTGTCTGGAGTTGCTTCTAAAGAGGTTTCTGGAAAAGGTCTTCTTTCCATGTTCGGTGGGCCTAATTTATCACCTTCACCTAGTCAAACAGGACCAACATCCAAACCATCTGAAACTGAGGGACTGTTGAAGGTTGCATCATTATTCTCTCGAGGGGATGATGATGATAATAAATCAAAGACTGTGGGCTTCATGGAAGAAAATAAATCAGGACCACAGAATGATGATTCCAGGCATTCTATTCCTTTGGCAGATCAACATAAAACAGCAGTCTCTATGGCTCCATTCTCTGCTGATAGTGCTAACAAAAGCTCAGATCATGTTGTTGAAACAATTGCTGCTGAAGGGTGTAGGATAGATGTTACCGTAAACAATTTTAGTTTGCATAGTAATGTTATATCAAAGGATGCTGATTCTAACTCAAAGCAGAGTCCAAAAACAGAAACCCAGATTAAAGATCACCAACCTGAATCTATAAAACAGGCTGTCTCAACAGAGCCAAATTCCTCTGGGTCTGAGGCACTTCAACATCCTGAACAACAGAAATCTGTCATAGACACATCAGCTGAAGCAGTCAGTGGATTTATGTCTAAACTGCTTACTGGTGCCAGTTCAGCAACAAATTCCTCAGGAGGTCTCTTCTCACAAACAACCACAGAAAAAAACTCACTCTTTGGCCTCCCAAGTAGCTTGCCCACGGACTCTATAAAAAAGGAACTTTTCAGTATGTTTAAATCACCAGAAGCACACAAAGCAGCTGAAACAGCACCATCTGTTACCTCTGCTCCTCAGTCTCTTAAATCAGTCCAAGATCAGAATGCACATAATGTTTCACTTTCATCTTCTGGCAATTTTGCATTGTCTGGAAACAAAAATGAAGAAGATGGAGCAGAAAGCCTTTTACCCTCGAAAGAAATTCCTGCTAATGATAATTCAACAGTTTCAAGTGTAGATCCCACAGCAGCTTCCTGCTGCCATCCTACTGAAACAATTAAGGAGCCTTCTGACAGTAAAGTAATACATGAGAAAACCATTGTCATTGTTTCTGTACCTGAAGCAAATGATACAGACAAATCAATATCTGCAAAAGACAGTAGTTCAAAAGTGGCTCAAAATCCTCTATCAACAGAATCTTCACAGTCTATATTTGGCATGCCAAGTTTAACAGTGCCCAAGTTGGGTTTCATTGCTGGAGCTGCAGATGCTGGGAAGCCTTTTAGTTCTTTCTTTTCTTCACCACCCTCAATACCAAACACAGAAAGTGGCAAGCTTCTTTCTGGGCTTAAGTCATTTTCAGCAGGGCTGTTTCAAGAGGAGAAGTCAAAAGATGATACATCAGCATCTTTGTTTGGAACAAAATTGGGGTTTCCGTGGCAGAAAGAAACTCCAGAACCGCCTAAACAACAAAGACCTCCAGTTGTTACAACCCAACCTAAAGCTCAAAAGAATGAAAGAAGTGCTGAAATAGGATATGACAATTTTATGTCAAAGGAAGACCACAGTAAAATAACACATCCTTTTGATGTTAAACAAGAATCTGTTGCAAATTCTGAAGTACAAAAAAAAGAATTTGTTGTCCCAGAAAATGACACACATAATTCCCAACTCAGTTTATCCACTCCTGACCCTCCTCTTCAAAAAGAACTGGAAATCCATATCCAGACCCCACCCTCTACAGATGACTCTTCAGGATTACAGCAGGAAAAGAAGGACCTTTTGATTCCAAAAAGGCTAGTAGTAGCATAATAAATGGTTGCATAAACCATTTATGTTGTGCTAAATTTACATGCACAGTCATTATTCTATTAAAAAATGTAATTGTTTTTCTTGTTCATTTTTCAGTTTCTGGGCTTTGGTCTTTGTGATGAAAAAAAATATTAGAATAGGACTTCTAGAAGTGTTCATGCATATCAGCCGAAGATCACTTAACCCGTGAAAAAGTGCTATTTATTATGCCGTCTGAAATATTCAAAATTCAAATTTAAGGGACTCATTTTAATCAAAATATCTCAATAAGATGAATAAGAATAATAATGTGCATGTAAACACACTCACTGACTTTAGTTTTAGCTTTAGTTTACGAAAAAGTTGGCCTTCCCAATGTGTGATTTGTTTCTTCTCAGTGCTACAGTATGTGATGTTTGCATAGTAACTGTGCATTGGTTCCTTGTATTTCCTTTTAGCTGTGTTTAGTATTTACTGCGTTTCTTAATTGGAGACTTGCTAAATGAAAGAAGTCTAAGTTACTGTAACTCACTTGTTCTTTGTTTCTTTTCTCTTCAACAACACTAGCCCTGTGGACTCCAGTCGTTTTGGATCTTCAGGGAACCTCAGCCAAGCTAGTTCTCAGCTCAGTGAGACTGGTCAAGAGAGTGCTGCCTGCTCAGAGTTAGAGGAGTCCTACCATTCCTACCACAGTACTGGCTATCGACCATCCAGAAATGACTATCAACCTACTAATGGACATACATCCTGGGGGGAAGATGAGGGATTGAAATCTTCCCAAGAAAATGGAAAGGGTATAAGCAGCACCATAAAAAAGGAAGCAGTTTCTAAAGTGGAGAAAATGCCTGATAAATCTCTCAAAGGGTAAAGATATTGTATTGGCTTATGGTCGTTTTCCAGTACACATTTGGTATAAAGAATATTTAATAGCATGAATTCATTTTCATACATTGTTTTTTTTTCTAGCTTCAGGGACGATGGAACGCCTTTGCCGTTCTCTCAATCTCGATTGCGCTGGCTTAAGGCCATCAACAAAGTGAGACTTCAACTTAAGGAGGTATAGTAGGGAGCTCATACCCTCCATCTCCTTTGTCTCTTCCTTTTACAATTGATCCAGTTTCACATTTCAAACACTGCCCAGGTCTTTTTTCCTATAAACCTACACCAATTATAAGCATCTTATCAATCAAATTAATCATTTGAATTTCATTTGCTTAGCTTTATTGCTTTCCAAGGTAGGTATGAATCGGACAACCCCAATCAGCTCATTAACGCACATCTGTTTTGGATTGGTAGAGTTTCACCATTAAAGTTTAACTTCTGAAATGTGGATATTTTAAAAACTTTGTTGTAATAATGTTGATTTGCTTGCAACTTGGAGATATTAAATTCATAAGTGCAATGAATGTGGTGGTATTCCACTATGGAACTATCAGCTAGGCAAGGCATGCTGGAGTCTCAGACTAGACCTCACAGCCTTAATCTGCAAGGTGCCAAGGTCAGGCTCTGAAGAGTTGCTGTCTGATATCACTGATAAAGTCTCAGGGAGTAATTACGCATTGAGCTAGAGATAGCATGCGTCTTGAAGAGTATGTAATGACTAGTTAAAAGAAATTGGGGACTTGACTTGAATCGATTCAGAATATTTTAGAAATGATTCTTAGCTTGTTTTTTTTTCCTTGCTTATGGTGGGATTCATTGCACAGACTTTGAGCTACGTGCACATTTCTTGACACTGTGCGCTTCCACCTGCCGTGTTTTACTTTAGATATGCTTTCGTTTATACTGTTTGTAATGCTGTATTATTAGATGCACGAAACTCGTTCACTGACAGACTTTCACATGTGCTTTGTGTTTGTCCTGAAGTGGCTGATCACGGCTGTGGCTAAATGCACATGCATTTTTAAACTGTTTTATACAAAACTGATGAATGCATAATCAGTTATGTTTTCAAGGCAGGATAAAACATCTGATATGTTGAAACAGATTCCCAACCTATTAATTGGAAAGAGAAAAATAAAATATAGTTTTTTTTATTTATATATATATATATTTTTTTTTTTTCTTTTTTTTATTGTTCTGTTGTTTGTTCTATAAATGTTGCCCTATGTTTGTCTCTCTCTCTCTCTCTCTCTCTCTCTCTCTCTCTCTCTCTCTCTCTCTCTCTCTCTCTTTCTCTCTCTCTCGACAACCAGTAATTAGCTATGCTGTTGTCCCCCTTCATTTCTTTCATTTGACCGCACAAAATGGAGTATGTGAGCCACTAGAAATAAATTAACATTGCAGGCACTTATATGGCTTGATATGTGGCTTAATAAATCCAAGTTAATAGTGTCACCAAATCATAATTGCAGATCAGATTAATTCCATCTTAGATTGATTTTGATAAAAGTGTCTGCTTGAGATTTTATTTTACAGAATGTCAATTTTTTTATGTATAATGTATACAGGTGGAGTAATTTATTCTTATAGCTCAACTCTTCTTGCTCTAATTAAGTGGTCTCTCATATGGCGCTCTTCATTGAGGCTCCATTATAGTGATTACTGCTTGAGACTTGTGTTGGATGCTTATGTAAAAGATGCTAAATTAATACAGTGGAGACAAAGGGTGTGGTTTAACATACTGCTTAGCTGCATACATTTGTGTGCGGAGATTATTTAATTTCAAGGTTAATCTTATAAACCTCTACACTTGAGGAGGTTACAGGCTCTTTTATACTTAGCATACTGTAAATCAAACATGGATAAGACATGTAATATTGATTTCCATACCTCTCTGCCTTAAAGACATAATAACATTTGGCTAATCCCCGATTGGCCATAACATCTTTAGTATTGTTTAAAACGACCATTTTTTTATTAAGTTCACAATATGTGTACCATATCATGCCCTATTTATAGTTGAAAAAGTGCATTGTAACATGCACTTGTTTAGTAGGAGGCAGGCACACAGCAATGGCGATAAGAGGGTATAGGGAAATAGAGGAGAGACGGAATGCTGGCGTTTTGACAATTGCAGATTAGCTTTGTGCTGGAATACATTGCCAGAGGACACCATGAATAAGAGCGAGCGAGAGAGTGAGGGAGAGAGAATGAGGAGGATGTTTGAGGCAGAGATGCTCCACTGTGACTGTCACACTAGCCTAGACTGGGACCCACTAAACTGATGTCTGTGTGTGGACAGGGTTGTGTCAGCTTCTTTGTTCAAGATGTGTTGGACTCTCAAAGCAGGCGATTGGAAAAATCCTTGCAGAGTAGGAGTGTTGATTAGGTCAACCATTTGAAATCCAGAAGAATTTTTTATGCAGGTGGTTTGGATTTTTTTTACTTTTTATTTCTTCTGGAGGTAGGTTTTGTACTTTTTATATACTTTTCATGCTTTGTGGTCATGAATTTGTCAAGGAATGTTCAGGTCATGTTTGACCTGAAAATAGATTTTGCATGAGGATAATTTATTCCTGGAATCGTTCACCATTTATGAGGTCCATCTAAATACATTATGGTATTTTATTAACTAAATGTTGAATATTTATTGTAATTGAATTATTGTTAACTATGTAGTTTGGTTTGATATCTTTTCATCATAAGTCCTAAAATATAGATTTAATCCTTGAAAATAGTGATCACACACATCAAACCCCAGGAGTAATAGTAATTATATAATTTAACATAAATTACAAATAAATTCATACTTTAGGATAATTTTGTTGTTAAAAATCATATTTTGGTTCAGTTTCAGGGACTTGAAACTATAATCCATTGCACCCTCGAGTGAAGCGCTTAGTGAAGTGTTTGACAACCCATGCTACTTCTGTAATGTGATGTATTTCCAAATGAAACAGGATTGTCAATGAAATATAGTTGCAAAGTGTATATTTTTTATATAGAAGTTATATTTTGAAAAATTTTAGATTTTAAATTTTTATAAATTTTATATTTTTGTTTAAAAAATGTTTATTTATTTATTTCTATGACGCAATGTAAATTTTCAGCATCAGCACTGCAGTCCTCAGTCTTACAGTCGACTTATTTTACTAATCCTAACCTACCCCTAACAATCTAATCTGATAGTTAGTAGACATGTAGTTGTGAATTAATGAGAATTAGTTGACATGTAGTTACTTATAGTTAGTAGAATGTCTAAATGGACTTTCGAAATAAAGTGTAACCAAAAAAACTGCTTATTAAATATCAATCTCTTCTAAAATTATAAATGCCTTAACAGTTTTGATCAATTTGATGTACCCTTGCTGAATATTAATTAACTTAGTATTAATTAACTTTTTTCTTCTTCTTAACCTAGACCATGGCAGTATGGTTTCCACAAAAGATATAAAGCGGCACAACTGTTTTTAACATTTAATAATAATAATGCATGTTTCTTGAGTTGCTTGGTGACCAGACGACTCCTTCCAAAAAACATTAAAAAAACTGGTTGTCTATATATTCTTGCAGTTATGACAAATTCTAGACTGTCAGTGAGCTAAATTATTCAGTTTAACAGAAGTCAGCAGAATTTACAAACCAATATTTCACAATGGCTCAGGACACTTATTGTTGAGTCCTGAATTTAATAAAACTTGTGTGTGACTTGGCCTAGGTAAATCAGGGGTACCACTACTAATGAGAGCTTTTTAACCCGAGCACTGGCAGAGTAGTGAGCAGATAGTTTCTTATTATAATTTCTGATGCATATCTGCAAATTAGGCAGGAATCTGAAATATTTTGATACCTGAGATATCTGCGGAATTAATGTCACAGAAATTGGTTCGCAATCCCATTTAATTCCAGAAAGTTTAATGAGGCCTTTTAAGGTACATATCAGTAATGGCCTCATTGGTCCTTCAAAGAGTGTCTCATTATTGGTTTCTGCCAAATGTGCTCTTATCATGTAAACACAAAATTCAACTGTTTGGGTGATGTTGGACAGAGGTTAAACCTATAATGGCAGTATTTAAATGTAAATTATGAAATTTAGGGTGTTTAATGCATACCTTTTAACTTAAGTTACTGTAGCAGGGGACATTAACATTAATTAAATACAAAACTAGAGCACACTGATTTTGTAGAATTGTAACTTAAGATGTTTTAAATTAAAGTAATTAAAATATGTATGAGAGTATGTATGAGAGTATGTAATTTCCAGTATTAAATGTTACGTTAAAAATCCATCATAAAATGTGCTGTTCCTTACATTCATTTTAGCCTATTGGAGACACGTGGCAGCCAGCCAAAATGTGCCCTTGAAAGCCGCCAGCCTAAACGCTCAATGTTGAAGTCACAGTAACGATCATGTTGGCCGTTAAATGCTTTTGGAGAATAACAAGGAGGGCAGTATCTGAATTTCAATGACTGCCTTTAAAGGTAATACATGTTAGAGGAAATACTGTAGTATTCCAAACCTGCATTGTTACTTACGGAGCCCCTTAAGTTCGGGGTGGGCAAAACAAAATTCAAGGTGGAAATAAATTTTTTTTTTTCAAATCTTTTGTGTTCTTTTACAAAATGTTTTGCGTTCTCTCGCAAAACCGATTATGCCAAAGAATGCAAAGGTTGAGTTCAGATAAACTCAGATAAGCTTTCTGTTTACTTTAAGCTTACAATGTATTAGACAGCTCCGTAATGGAGCAGTTCTACATCATTAGAGGCGGTGCTGCTGTGACCGAAAGCGAGAGCGATCATAATGGAATCATCAGCTCTCAAATGCTCTCCCCGTTCTTTGATGTTATACTCCAACCAATGGCTGCAGCGCCACTTCAAGTCGAACACACGATGTCTGTACGGGTGGCAACAAAAGCACGAAGCATGAAGCACAATGCAAATGCGAAAAAGAGAACGCAAAAGATTTGAAAAGAAAAAAATATTTCCGTCTTGAAATTTTTTTTTTTACCCACCCTGATTATTTTTCCTCCATCATGTCCTTTAAGGGGCTCCATAATTACTGGATATAAATGATCCCATAACTTTGCTTATAATAGACTTTTAAAAAATATGTGAACCAAGGCTATAATGTCCTAACGTTTATTATTAGTACTTAAGTATTTAATTGACAATCATACCTCAACCTTTCAGTGTAGTGTAGTTTTTGTTTAAAATCATTGAATATGGTGTCTCTAAAAAAAATTTAAAGTAAAAAGCATGTGTACAGATGAGACTGATGAGACTAGCTAACATTTTGTCCTGGCAGGCAGGAAATGGGGTGAAGCTGCTATTAGACCCAGCAGGTTCTGCTTAACAATCATGATGCACAGTGGAAACAGCTGGGCTGTCACCCTCCCCGTCCTGTAACAGTTACTGTTAAAACAGTTGACAGACAAGAAGATAATATGTTGGGTTCTGTGTGGAATATGTTGCACCGGTTTGGCAATGTCTGGACCTGAATCATTTCTACAACTGAATGGTTTAACAAAAATTTTTTGCAGTTTAAAAGCCATTTAAGTTTGCATATAATCATGTGATTTAAGCATGTATAACTTTACTCCTTATGCTGTTTTTGGAACTCGTATTCTTTAGGTGCATTTTAACATTATGACAGTTGTCTTAATGACTAGGTTAATTCGCAAGCTGTGACCACAATGTGCCTTGTACATCCTTATAAACAAAGGGTAAACTGTCTGTAATCTATTTTACTCTCTGTGGTACTTTTTCAGCACATGGCAAAGATCCAGATATAATGTGGGTTTTTAATTGTGTGTAAAACAGAGTTGGCAGTGTGGACAAACTTGGCCTGTATTATAACTTTTTATTAAAGTCTCCATTAGAATAAATTGTGAAACTGCATTCAGCGCCCCAGCTGGGCATTTACTGTATAATGTGTAATTAAATATGTGGTCACAAGCTTTGTTCCAATTAATAGCGTGCTGCCTTCTAAGGTAGAAGCCTTACCGAATTACTTTGAATGGCCTTTGTGGGCTGCAACTCAACTGTGCCACACAAAAGCCTTAGAATTAGACTAAAATAAAGCGTTTTTGTAGGCTGCACTATTAAGATGCCTACATTTCAAATTGAGAGTGCCTGTGTAGGCAGCTCATTAGGTTTTAGAACTGCACAATAGCATCAAGAAGTGCAAAAAACACTGAAGGGCTATGGATTGTGCGTGCTTACATTTAACTGATTGAAATTTTAGTATGTCTGTTGAATTTTAATAATCTATGCATCCCATTGTCATCAAATGCCAGGTTTTTGTGAAGCTTTGTTATGATCTTGACTGAAAAATGCTTCCTCATGTACTGTAGGTGAAATGCAACAGCTTTTTAATCACATATACCAGAGCTTCAAGGTTCTGGTCAGCACCTGAGGCACCCCCATTCTAAGGGATGTTATCTCAGAGTCATTCCAAAGAGCAAGATGAAACAACTGGATCAGATGAAATTCAGCAAAGAATGTCTAAGAAAAGAGATCTTGGCAAAAAGAGGACCCAGAGTCCCAAGGTTAGTCGGAGTATACGCAAGAAGATCCAGAAGTTCCTCCAGGGATCAGGGGAGTACACTGCCTATGACTCCCAGCACTCTACCTTTGAGATAGAGGATGATATGTTCATCTGTGGCATTAAGAGAGATCCTTCTACTCATGAGTGTAATCTTTCAACTCAACGTAGTTTTGAAAGTCAGACTAAAACCTCCAAGAGTGCTAGTATTGGGCAGGGGAGACGTAATAGTGATGGCAGCATCAACATTCCATCCATCATGGGAATTAATGAATTAAAGCCCAAAGACCAAGCAGAAGAAAGTGGGTGTGTAGACGGAAGAGGTGCCATGGATAATAAACCAAGCCGAAGCAGGGACAAGGACGAAAAAAGAGAAGTAGGATCAAGCACCATAGTGGAGCACATTTTGAAGGAGCTGCAGGGGATTAATAAAATCCAAGAAGAGATATCAGATTTGCGACAATACTTGACGTCTGTAAGTGGCTCAGTAGATGAGGTGTCTTGCTGTGTAGATGCTGTACTGTTGGAAATTGAGGAGCTGTATTCAGTTGGTGCTGTAGGGAATTCATCGCCTCGAAAAGTTGTGGCTCATCAAAGAAGTCCAGGTAGGCAGAATGCCGTTCCGCTCCCGCAAAGCAGAAATAGTAGCCCAGTAGTAAAACATAGAAAATTGGAAAAGAATGAAGGTAGATCTTTGTTGGCTAGAGCGAAAGTGTTCGAATGGGATGAGGAAGCTGATTACAGAAACGAACAAAAAAGATCTACGATACACAGTCTAAAGCCTTTTGACAATTTGGATGCACCCTGTTCCAGGTTTAAGAAGTCAAGCTACTGTCATCTTTATGCGCAAGAGTTTACAAGCACTAGTTCCTTATCCTCTCGTCACAGTTCTAACAGTCGAGATCAAGAAGAAAGTTATTATTCTGGGGAGGCTGACAAAGCGAACAGTGGTTGGAGATGTTCAGAAATGCAGTTCAGCGCGAGTAGAGAAGGAGGATGGAGTGAGGAGGATTACTGCTCCTGCCAGAACAGTGCAGATGAATTGGAAACTGTTGGACACCCAGATGCATGGTACAATGGTGGCGAGACAAGTCATTCATCACATAGCAGTTCTGAACACCTATCCTTACTGTTTGGAAACCATGATTCTCCATCCAGCTCATCCAGTGTTGTAGATTGGAGGCATCCTAAGAATCAAACTATCAGTGACGTTGGCTGTGACTGCACATCAAATTGCATATACTCTCGCAGTTCTGGATACCACACCATGGATGCATATGCTGATGAATCGTGTAGTGAGCCCTCACGAAGCCTTAGTTGTTCAACAGTTGGAATGACAGACTATGACGATGGTTGCCAAAATCTACACTCCTCTTGTGAGCATTGCCTCAGTGATGTGGATTTAGAGAAAGACTGGCCAGAGGGGGCTTGCACAGATGTGTATGACCCAGATTACTCTGAAAATACGGACACTGAAGAGTCACAGCCATCTAATCTAGGATATGATGTTGTAAAGATAAGTAAAGCCATGCTAACTTTCCACTCCGCTCTAAGGGGAGCCTTGACAAAGCTTGACACACCTGAACACCAGTGTCTAAAGAAGGAAATTAAGTCTGTAGTCCCAAGTCCATGCAAATCCAATGACCTTGAGGAGGATAGCACCACATTGAGTGAATCAAATGTGGACACTGTTGAACCTTCTGATGTTGCAACTTTAGATCTCAGTGTGTCTACTCAAAAAGGCATTGATGATTTATTCCATGGGAAAGACTTGCGGGAATTAAACCGGCAATGTAATTCTCAAGCCTTTGATCCTCTACTATCGACTCCTAGTACAATTTCCCCTTCACATACTCCAACTGAATGCTATGCGTTGCACCACTTCAATACTGTAGAGGAAATTCTAACAGATCAGAAACTGCAGTGTATTCTAGAACTTAGCCCAAAACATGTGGATTTGAGTTCAGGGGTTGTTCATTCTTGTGCTCAACAAATGGCATTTGGCTCAGGTAACATCAACATAAGTCCAGAGGGCACCAATTCAGGAACACTAGAGGCAGATGTTAATGGAAAGCAGGCGGAGCATAGTCTTGACAATGAACCTGCTCTTGAAGACCCTTACCACCAGAAGTGCCTTGCCAATATTCAACGTGTGCTCAAAGAGAAGAGACATCGACATAGATTGTCCAGGATTGCCAATGCCTCAAAGAACACTTTCTCTGAGGAGGAATTTAAACAAGGTACAGTAAAATATTCTTTGTTTTTGGTGGGTATACATGTAATTAAGTTATGTAATTAATTAACAAAATGTTCCTACCCCTGTCAATCTTTGCATATAATACTGTTTATCAATTCTTGTTCTTTTTTTTTTTTTTTTTCTTTATTGTCCTGGTCTGTCTTTCAGAGGGAAGCAGGGAAGATGACCAGGTCATGATTATGTTTGTCAAATCTCAGTCATAATGCCATTTATCCATTAACGCCAGCTTTTCTTTCTTTGTCATCCAAACGTTTATGTGAATGCGTTATTTATATATGATATATGATAGCATATGATACATGTACATGGCTGTCCATGACATGAGTTTGCCAAATACAGAAAACTACTGACTTTAACCCTCAATGTTTTGTCTTTTAATGGTTACGTGTGGTGTTTGCTTCTGTTTTGTTTTACTTGCTTTAATGTGATTTGCCATCTTTTTAAATTATTAATAATTTGAAATGCTGGTCTTCATCTTGCTACATTGTTGTTTTTAAAAGCAGTTAAAACATATAGCATGCCCTTGGGGAACTCCAGCTATCCAGCTGTAGTTCCATTTATCTGAGTAAGAATGCTCATGCCATTTAAAAAAATAAATAAATAAATAAAAAAAAATAAAGGTTCACCTTAGATGGGAAACACATTGGACAGTTTGCTAAATGTTTTTCAAGGTTTCACTTCTTTCTGTAATTAAGTGAAAATTGTTTTTGGGGTGTGTTCATATGCAGTAATCATCCTGAAAGTTAGAGGTTTAACCCTATTTTTTGCTGTGCATCACAAGAGTGTGTGTGTGCTTTCAAAAGTTGATTTCTATTTTTCCCCTTTATTGGTTTTTCTCTGATCTTATGAGTTGCATGTCTTTTTGATTAGATTAAATATTTTCATGAGGACTTCATCTTCACTACAAAGTCATGTTTTTGTTTGACTTGTTTGTTTGGTTTGCTTTCTTAGACTTTTTGGTGAAACTCAACCAATCCTGTGTCTTCTGCATTTATTTTAGATGTTGCTCACCTAATGTTTAATTACTTCCCATGTACACATTGATTGATATAAACTGTTTTTGATGCCATAGGGCAAAGAAAATGGAGATAATTCAAGACATGCTTGGATCAAAGCTGGGTAAGTTTCTTGTTAAGCATTATTGTGACTGATAGTTGCTAAATTTCACTTTTCTCCTTTTGTTATGGAAAGAGTTATTTATAAGAAGTAATTTTCATATTCATTGTCTATGTATTAATTATTAAGCATGGAAAATACTCCTATACAAAGTGTTGCTATCCACAGAAATGGGAGTGGAATATTTGGAATTGACAGTATGCCAGACCTTCGCAAGAAAAAAGCTATTCCTCTGGTTAGCGATGTGGTAAGTACTCTTTCCATGTGGCCTCACTCACAATACAATGAGCAAAAACTACTTACATTTTTATTTTAATTCTAAACCGATGTTTTGTTTGCCACTAGGAACAGCATCAGTCCAAATCGTGCCAAAATATTACTTGTTCAAACATTGGTTAATATTAAGTCTATATGTGCCTTTTTGTTCGAAAACTGTAAGTTTTAAATAATTGTGTAAAATATCTAACGCTGTAGCTTGCATGAATGGCAATACCTTTAGCACGGGTTTAGCATTGGGCAGATTCTCAGTTAAAATAACTTTAACATTAAATGATACTCTACCATATGTGTAATATTCCATTTTGCCGTGAAACATTATGTAAGTGAGGCGTTTGCAAGCATTGTCGGTGTTGCGACAGTCATGAGAATTAATGAAAAATATGCCTGCTACTGGTCACATTGGAGAAAAACTTAGAACCAGTATTTACCAATTTACAGTGTTTTCATTTTATTTTAGTGTTATTGTTTTATTATTGTGCAGTGTTTAACCTACTATTCATCTCCAAATTGTATCTACATAATAATGCTATTCAATGCGCTCAAACCCAATGGATATGGAGATAGTAAACCAGTTATTTTTTTAATTGTTCTGGGATGAAAAATATGATATATTTGAACAACTACAGTTCTTATACGTGATGATTGTAGCCTACTGGAAAGTAAAGTACTGTAGTGCACGAAAGCAGTACAATAACTAATCTTTAATTTGAACAGTCTTTAGTCGTTGTTAATTTTTTTTGTAAGATGTATAAGCTTGCCGATTTTATTGCTCTGTAATATGATATACTTGTATGGTATTCTTGCATTTTTTTAATTAAAATGCTGTGGCCTTTTTCAGAAAGAAGGTTCAAACAACTCAGAGTTTAAACTTGAACTCTTAGTTGACTAACCCAGAGATTAAAAACTTTTCAGAACAGGTGATCTGAGTAAGGTCAATCAACTCTGAGTAGACTAACTCTGAGTTAAGCTTGTACAAGCTTGTATAAAATAGGCTACTGCATAGTTTGTACAACAAACTTGATAAAACAAGAATGCATATTAACCTAATGTTCAGTGGAAACTTTTAATTTAAGGTTGCCTCGTTGATCTGTTTAAGATAACATTTCACAAATTGAGTTTTTAAAAGATTTAAAAGTGCACTTATGTGTGCACTTTTTATTGATCAAGTGGTAGAGGTTGATATAACCTTTAGTATGTAAGCAGTATTAAAAATGGTTTTAGAACGAGTAATAATTCCATTAATGTAGTTACAGTACATGTCCCTGTTAAAGGTCAGTGAGCTAATTATTTGAAGCTAATATTAATATTATTTATTAATATCATTCTAAGCTAACATTTTTTGCCGTAATATCAAAGGTAAAACTTAAAACTATGTTATTGAATCTAATTGTAGTTTTCATGTAGGTGCAATCCTGCAGGTATTAAAAGAACATGGCAGCAGCTGAAAATGAAAATGAAAAATATAGTTCAATCAAGTAAGCTTTGAGCATGTCATGGTTTTTTTTAATTTATTTTTTAATACATACAGTGCATACAGTGGCCTTACTTACTCCGCATCCCAGATACAGAAAGCTTCCATTAGCAAAGAAATGTTAGAGCACGGCCACGATTGCCGATGTTAGGGATGTAAGAGCGGATTAGACTATGGATATACGTAACTGATTAGTTACGTAATTGATAGCAACGGAAAACTGTAACGCTCAAACAAAAATGTAACATTATGGGGTCTAACGGTGGTTGCCCAAAACAATTATTTTACTTAAGCAAAAAAAAAAAAAAATTAAATATTCCAATGGACATGGGAAACAAACCCGGGTCGTCGCTGAATCCGAATTGCTAGACCACGTTTCAATGTATATGTCAGCTCTCAAACTTCACTTAAAAATGGAAACCCCAAAAAAGAAAAAGAAAAAAAAAATGGTTACTAATGTTCGGGTGCCAGACAAGTATCTACTTTTCACAAATTTTTGACAATTATCCATCCATTATGTATCAGAATATCATGTCAACATTTGTACTCATTTCAAATTCAAATTGTAGTTAATATATTTTGATGAAACATCTATGATGAATTGTTTATTTATAAATCACAACAACCCTGTGCTATGGGCATTGGCATTCATACAGGCTACAGCGGAAGTTATTTTACACAACTATTTATAGCTTCCGTTTTTCCGCCCATTGAGAAAAATGTCAGAATATGAGCAACTTTAAGTTTCAGAAGTAATAAATGATAACCATTATAACTTTAAATTCTGACTCTGAAAGATATAAAAATGAAATAAAAGAAATTTTCTGATCTCTCTCCCCATGAAAATCATAAAATTTACTTCTACAACTCTTTTGAATGCATTCACTCTGCATGGTCAGGCTATGGTAAGTTTTGAGTATAACCCATATGGCTGAACCTACCTTTTTGTGTATATCAAGATAATACTGCATCCACAGGATCATTATTGCTGGTAATAGTTTGCAAATACACAGCCAAAAACATGACATTGCAAACATAGGCTGTTGCAATGAAATAATTAGGGTAAAATTAATTCTGCTAATACCATAAATACATGTATTATGATGATATATAATATGATTATGATATTAGAATAAAAAGTTGTACTTTAATTAATGTATTTGCAAACCATTAACCTTACTTGATATACTATATAAGCAAGCTAGCAAAATATGGTTCTTTCCAATGGTTTACTTTTATTAGTTTTACTTTTTTGTGCCATCACTTTCACAGGGCTGTTTTAAAGAGGGTTGTTTGGTCCTATTTAACAAGGTGTTTTAGATGCTGCTATTCATACCTAGGCTTATCAGTAATGGTTTGGTTTCTTCATTAACCCCTTATCCCCTTAGTCCACAGACATAGGTTTCCCCTTTGATTTCTGGGACTCTCTTAGTCACCACCTCTAGTTGTAAAATTCTGGGTTTTTGCTCTTTGGCTTAGATGTTTATTTTGGCATCTGGATTCCACTTGGTTTCTGGCATGTCTTTCACCAGGGGTGTTTTAAGAGGTCTATGGGTTTGCACTGTTCTAACATTTATTATTTGTATGATAGTCTCTGGTCCAAGCCAGGAAGGCTGGCATTGCATCTGCGATGGCCTCGCGCTCCTCCATAAAAGATGAGGAACTGGTTAGTTTAACTTCTGTCTGTTTATGACTATATTAAATAAGTATTTTTTAAACAAATATTTGATCACTTTTATTATTTCACTTCTACAGAAGAACCATGTGTATAAGAAAACACTGCAAGCTTTAATCTACCCCATTTCCTGTACAACACCTCACAACTTTGAGGTATGGACGGCCACAACGCCCACCTACTGTTACGAGTGTGAAGGGCTTCTTTGGGGCATCGCACGTCAGGGCATGCGGTGCACAGAGTGTGGGGTCAAATGTCATGAAAAGTGTCAGGAGCTGCTGAATGCAGACTGCCTTCAGCGTAAGTATGTCTAACCCAAAAGACTTGCTTGACAGCATCCTCTGCAGCCTGAGAAGGCCACTTTGTAGGCTTTAGACACAGCCTGAGTTACTGGTGCTTTTCACTCGAAGTCAGGCAGTGAGTTGATTAGAAGATTACTCACTTTATATGTTAGACATCTGCCCTGTTGAAGTCATTTACCCAAATGGACTTCCTTTAGTGACATCTTCCTTGTTGACAAGTTCATTAGCCAAAATTATGAAAATAATTTAGAGTTGATGCTCACTGTAAAATAATCTTTCCCCATATTTAGTAAGACATTGTGTTTATTGGATTTATGTGCTTGCCTTATTTTACTTTTCTTTTTCTGTAAGTGTTTTGACATGGAGGATTTTTTTTCAAATGGAACATGGAATACATCACACTCAAGTGCTTTAATTGTTTTTTTTTTTTTTAAATCATTAAAATAAATAAAATTTGCATTTTAATTAATCCAGTCTCCAAAACAACTCTTTCTAATTCAGGTGCGGCTGAAAAGAGCTCCAAACATGGTGCAGAGGACCGTACTCAGAACATCATTATGGCCATGAAGGATCGCATGAAGATCCGTGAGAGGAACAAGCCTGAAATCTTTGAGGTCATCCGAGATGTTTTTGTGGTCAGCAAGGCTATCCATGCTCAGCAGATGAAGACCATCAAGCAGAGCGTCCTAGATGGCACATCTAAGTGGTCAGCCAAGATCACCATCACAGGTTCAAAAACTGGAAATGTATAGGGCTGTCCCCGACTATGAATTTTCATAGTCGAATCAGAATTTTCAAATCTTTCTATTGTCGACCGATAGTCAAATCATCTAGGCCTATGTGTGTGTGTGAATGGGTTGGGAGGGGCACAACACTATAGTCAGCAGGAGGGTAAAACTATTTTTATTTTATTTTACACAATGCACACAGCAACAACTTTTAATAAAGCGACCAAAACTGCCTGCCAACTGACAGACAAACTTATTTAGGTTTAAATAAAAAGGGTAATGTGGTGGATAAACATTTGTAGACGTTTTCTCATAATATTCTAAAGCAGCGATCGAAATACAGAACATTAGACAAATAATAAAAGAACACATTTTGAGTTCACATTATGCAAAATTAAATTAAATCGGCAAAATTGCCTGTGCATGCATGCTTTCAGTGCAGTGCAACATTGACACAAAAAAAGCATTTATTTAAAGAATTAAATAAGAACAGATTATACATTTCTAATAATAAAAAAAAAAATGAAATAGTCAGAATCAAGACACAGGGAGCATAACAAATTGTGTGCAATATGCCAAAGTGCAAGGGAGCATATATATATATATATATATATATGTATATATGAAAAAAACAACAAACCACAGTGAAATTAGGTAACCCTCAGTGATCAATAAATAAAATAAAACGAAATAAATTATTAGAACAACGAAAGTATAGCCAGTTGTGAACGCTTTCTTTCTGAATGCGTTCTAACAACAATAAACGCAAACTGGCACTGTTTTAGCTAAACATGTTCACAGCCACTTAAAATTAGAAAACGGCTGAAATGTCTGAAAACAATTGTACCCTACCCGGAATGTCCCAATCAGAAATTACTTCTTTTAGTGTTTGTGAAATATGTTCTGCTGTATGACTTTCCTCCATTTTTTTTTGTTGCTAACACAAAATTTTCCAGTCGCCAGGCTTCAGTAATAAAGTGGGCTGTAACTGTAAGATATGCCTCCATTTGCAGCGAGGTCCAAATATCTGTGGTGAGACTGCTTTGCCATTGTTTATTAACATGTAAACCTCTGCACGTATGGACGTGTATTTCGCATTCACCGAATGCATAACCGTCTCTCTTTTGGGAACTGTGTATCCTGGCTCAGTTGTGCGCATTAATTTTAAAACCGTCACCATCCACAACATTCACTGGCCTCATGTCAAGCTCTGCAATTTTGTCTTTGATTTCTCTTTTGCTTTTCTCGGACAATGGCGGCCTCAAATCTAGCTTTCTTTGAGTTAGTTTTGGCCAGTTTGTCCAGTTCTTCTACTAGATGAACTGCCGCCGTCAGTCTGATACTGTGGGTGGATCTAAAAAAATTACCAACATATGGTACAAGTCCCAGCGTATGATATTACTATTCGTAAATTAAAAGCGCCATTATGAAAGAGTAAACTGTCTTTATTAGTAAGAAACGTACCCATTTTAAGTGGAAAGCCATGTTTGTTGTTGATGAGTGGTACAACATGAGCTGTTGGCACAACTTGCATTTGTCAAGATTGTCCTCATCTCGTCATGGATCAGGGAAAGTGAAAATTAAATCGGTCACAGGGGTGGTTGGATTTATTCACAAACACGTTAAAAATATTTATTGAACGCTTCTTTCTTTTCACTTTTGTTTATACTGCATTATCATAATTAAAGGCTGTATATAACTTAATATAACCGTACAAAACAAGTAGTTCAATTAGACATTGAGCACCCCCATATTGCCAAAATGGTATGATGCTCGTTTCACCCGCGAAGATTCGACTGTGAGATCGGTGGTCGAATCAGGCTCCGCATATCGATGCATTGAATCTTCGACTATTCGGGGACAGCCCTAGAAATGTCCTTCCATTTTTTACTCGGTTTAAATGCAGCAAATTAATTCGGAATGATGCACAATGGAAATTCTCATCTTATAATCTTTCTCTGCTATAGTTGTCTGTGCTCAAGGACTGCAGGCTAAAGATAAGACAGGCTCCAGTGACCCCTATGTGACCGTCCAGGTGGGTAAAACCAAAAAGAGAACCAAGACGATCTACGGCAACCTCAATCCTGTCTGGGAGGAAAAGTTTCATTTGTAAGTATAATTTGACCAATCAGACACCATCTCTTTGATTGAAGTGTCACTCTTTGTTTCTTTGTTGCCCAAGGCCCACTTACTCACAATGTGTGTCACCCAGTTTTTGTCTTGTCTGAGTGTACAGGCTGTGGTTGAACCATTGGCCTGTTTTTAATATTATTCAATCCGAGTGATATTTGTATCTTGAAGGGACATTTCACCCAAAAATGTGAATTCTGTCATTGATTGTTCACCCACATGTCCATTCCAAACCCTTAATACTTAGACTACATAAAAAATTTATTTATATCTTTGATTTCCAACTTGTACTCCCATGTTCAAGGCCCAGAAAGGTAGTAGTTAAAATAATTTGTGACCTAAGTAGTCTAATGTTAATTTTTAGAAAGCATCAAGAACACTTTTAGTGCCCAAAGGAAAATAAAATAACTTAAATTCAACAATCTATTCTGTGTTTGTTAATGCGTGTTCACAAGAGTACCAAAATGCATTATTTAGTTGATGTTGAGGCTGCCATTTTCTGTGGTTTTATTTGCCCAAATCTGTAGACTGGCTACTGAAAACTATGGTTTACTCATCCAGACTGGAAATTGGAGCAAATATCTGAACAAAAGTCATTTAGTCAAGTAGTTTCATCAACGATTACATTCCAAAGTAAGAAAAGATTTGGTCAAACTTAAGTTTGGGGAACCATTCTCACTAGTAATTACAATAACTATTAACCATGACTTGGCCTCAATAAACTAATTTGCTGCTTATTAAAAGTGAGTAGTTAGGTTTAGGTATTTTTGTATGATTTAAGGGATCTAAAATATGGTCATGCAATATAAGGCATTAATATGTGTTTTATAAGCACTGATTAACAGCCAATGTGCATAGTAATAAGCAACAAGTAAATAGTCAGAACTGGTCCTAAAATAAAGTGTTACTAATATATTAGGAATTACATTGAATTTTAAAATAGGTTTTTTTTCCTCTCAATGATGTATGCTGCCAGGAAATACCACCTCTGGAGTGTGCATCTTTCAAAAGTAGACACAAACAATTTCTAAACTTAAACACAGATTTTGAAGATAATTTTTGTCTTCCAGTGAGTGCCACAACTCCTCTGATCGCATCAAAGTTCGTGTTTGGGATGAAGATGATGACATAAAGTCACGAGTGAAACAGCGTTTGAAGAGAGAATCAGATGACTTCCTGGGTCAAAGCATCATTGAGGTTCGCACACTGAGTGGAGAAATGGACGTCTGGTACAACCTTGGTAGGCCCTTAAGTAGTGCTTTGCACATTTTATGTATTTATAGTTTTTACTTATTTGTAGATTTATTTTGAGCTTTGTTGTCCAGACCACACTGGAAAGTGCAATATATGGATGAAAGGTAGTTGAACTATCTAGTTCACACTTTGCCAACAACTGGCAGCGTTTCAGTCATTTTAAAGTTGGCTATTTAATTAGGAAAGAAATTAAACCATTATAATGTTGTTCCAAAATTTGGTACATGCTGGTGTTTGTTGTGTGTAAACTAGCCATAAGACCAAAGCGTCTCCTCAAACGACATTGTGTGCTGTCATTGTGGCTGGATGCATCTTTTTATTGTGTTTGGTCCTTTGTGGGAAACCTCTCTGCCATGCTTTGACTTTTCTATAAAAGGAAAGAGGTTATTTTGTTGCTTAAATATTAAACCCAAGGCACTTACAGAGCACAAAATGTTCACATTGACTTATATACTTGTTGTAAGAACAGTTTACCCCCCTCCCCCCAATTTCCTCACGCTCACTGTTCTGTTTCTTTCTTCTGGAGAAATTGAGAAATGTTCGATTCTTGGGCTCAGGGTATTGGCCGATGCGGAGTACCGATCCGATACCTGGCTGTGTATCTGTATATACTGTACAGCTGTAGATACTACTAGCCCTGTATTAACTGACAGAATTATTTTATGCTGTGCTTTAGATTGATGCCTTAATAAAACATGAACAATTACTAGGGGTGTAACGGTTCACAAAAATCACGGTTCCGTTTCGATACGATACAGTTAGTGTCACGGTTCAGTATGTTTTCGATACGGCAAAAATACAACACAAATTTTTATTCTTCACATTTTTATTTATTAAAACTAACATAAGATGACCTTGTTTTTTCCTCCCTTTTCTTTTACTTTGAACAACAATGGAGCTATATTTCACATATCTTCTAGGGTTTCTTCTTAGCAGCAAATAAAGAAGTGTTTTGGAAAAGTCAGCCTTGGATGGTATTTATTGATTAATTAAAACTTAATAAAAAGTAAATTTAAGCCATTTCAAATCGTGAAAGCTGAGTGTCCTGTGTTTGTAGACCGTTTCTTCCTGCGGGACAATTCGCGTGAGGGGAGAGACAGGGGAGAGTCACCAAAGGCTTAGGGGTCGTTCACATGCAGTGCGTTTTGCGCGCGCAAGCTCTTCATTTTCAACAGAGTGGCGCTGTTCAAAATCCAAAGCAGAAATGATTTTGTAACTGACGGCGCTTTCATGGTTGCCAAGTAACAGCAGATGCTACAGGCGCCTGAAGCGCTTTGAAATTGGTGGATAAAGCGACGCGCCTTGCCCTTATGTTACATTTAATGCTAAAGCATCGTTAACGCCAATACAAACATTATTTTAGTTTGTTAGAGCAGAAAGGTGCAGCTCTGGTTAAACAGCTGGATGCTGGGTTGAAATGGCAAAGGGAAATGCCTAAAGTTACCTGAATGCCGCGGGGATCGTTTGTAATGTGTGTGTGTTTCTGGTTCTTGTCTGTTTGGGGGTGGGAGGAGCAGACGCGGGTTCCCTGTCCCGTCGTTTGCGCTGCCTTGTTGAGAGTAGCACTGAAAACATTATATTTTACACAGTTTATTCTCTTTCTTTCTTTTTTTCTGAATCGTTCGGTTCGTATGCGTACCGAACCGAAAGCCTCCAAATGGTTCGATATGATACGACGTATTGTTACACCCCTAGTTTATATGTCTGTCTTCTTTCAGGCGAATGCAATTGGAGTTGGAGTTCCTGGATTCTTCAAGCTGTGTAATGGCAGTGAATAGGCGTTAAGTTTATCCATCATAAAAGTGCTCCACACAGCTCCGATTAGAAAATGTCTGATGTCTTTTTTTAGTTTTGTTTACATCAAAGGAAAACCAGTGTACTCTTGGCTTGGATCAAAATCCTCTAACATTTTCCTTTACAAATCCTCGACTATGCACTTTCAGTGGACTTCAAAATCTCAACCCCCATTCACCACCATTATAAAAGACATTTTTAATGTTTCTCTAATTGCATTTGTTGGAAAGAAGAAGGTCATTTATATCCAGAAGGGCTTTTTTGGGTGAATTAATCCTTTAATTGATGTTACAAGTTATGTTATTAAATTGGAAAGTTATCCCATGAATCTTGGGTTTCGGTACAATATGCTTTAATGTAAGCTTAGCATGTTTGTGCAGTATGTTGCCTGCCATAGCTCTTGATATAATCGGGTCTCTTAGCAGCTGAACTGTGCTTCTTAATGTATGCCATTACCCTATCAGTAAGGTGTGTGATTAGGCGTTTGGCCTCCCTCTGCAGGTCGATATCAGCGTTGTAGAGCTGTCCGTTGAGGGACTTGTTGACCTGCTCCTTCCCTTCCAAGCCGCACGACTCCTCCATGGCCAGTTCGACCCCCCGCCAATCCAGCTCCCGCGGCAGACCCCCCAGGTACACGCGAACATGCTCCGTGCTATTCAGAGCGACACAAACCTGCGCCGAAGCAGCAGCCAGGAAGAGGAGGAAGGGAGATCGGAAATGAGGAAAGGAGAGGTAAAGAGCGGAAAGAACAAAAAGGAAGAAAATAAGGAGGTCTAAATGGGGCGGAGGGAGAGAAAAAGCATACAGTGCAAAATGAAAAGGGGGCGCTAACGAGGTCAGACACACTGTGACACAGGCGCACCGCTGAGACGTCAGTGTTGTCAGGGAGAAGCACTCAACGCTGACATTTACTTCGCTCGTAATGAAAGCCAACCCTCCCTTGCCCAGAAGCGCTACCTGCACGATGAAACTCTTGTGGTCTCGTCCCAGCTGGCCCCTCTCAATCTTGCGCTTGATCAGCTCGGCGTAACACACCGCCTCGCTGCAGAAATTCTGCCACACATCAAGAAAGAATTGCGTTATGTGGGAGAAACATCAATTCTCCTTTCCATTACGAGCATGCTTTTTCTTTTTTAGTGTTTTTGACCGCCGCTCCCCAGCTGTGCAAGCTTAAACTGCATGCTTATAAAAGTGGAGTTTAGAGCTTAGAGGCGCTTACGTCCGTCAAGCGTGTGATGAAAATGAAGGCTCCCGCTGAATCGGGCCATGCCAGCTGGGCCCAGAACTCCTGCACCTGACTGAAGCACATCGTAACGTCCACCGCCGAGGAGCTGTGTTTGGTCTGACTCTGGATCGGCTCCAGCTGTATCATTAAAATAGACACATGTTACGCTATGCAGCCAATACAACACGCTCTCAGCGGGGTACATTAACTTGATTTTAGTCACTCGTAGAGGCTGATTTTATGGGTCCTCTCAGCACACACTTGAAACTGAAGAGGGCTTTCACAGTGATGCCATTGAAGAACCATTATGGGTTCCTCAAAGAGATTTTCAGTGAACAGTTCTTAAAAGAACAATTAATTTTTTTACTGTGAAGTATATTTCCTGGCAGGGCCTTGATTTATAAAAGAACTGCAAGTACTTCATAGAAGTTATTATCCAACAATAGTCTGGAAAGTAGAGGAAAGTACAAGAAATCTATTAAGTTATCTTTAAATTTTAAACAGTTGATGCTATACTATTCTTATATTATTTCTTAATTTGTGTTCATTAACCAATTAAGCAAATGCATATATACCGTATTTAAATGTGAAAATTAAAAACAAAATTATCTACTATAAAAATAAGATATTGGCATGACGTTTGCAGACAACTTTATGAAGAAGATTCAACTGTTTTGTATATGCTTTGGAAATTGGTTTTACAATGTCTCACTTGCAGGCATGGAATCCATTACACAAGTCTTGGCTTGTCATCATGTCACCCTACACCATTTTCATCACCTTCCATAAGCTATTTCTCTCTGTCTACTCATCTAAGCCATAGAATCTGCCTAAAACACAGCTTCTGCCTTATTGTTTGCCCCACATCTGTTAAAAAAGTTTACCAATATTATGAAGACCTCAGTATAATTCTGTTAGGTTACAATGTAGCACTTTACAAGTAGACAGAGACCCTTCGTAAAGTGATTGTATGCTCATGTTAAGTCAATCCTTAGTTTTCAGGGAAACAGGCCCGGGCTGATAATCTGTTCCTATTTTATGCTTTTCTTTCTGATATCCCCATTGAAAAACTCAAATTAATTGGCCATGTATTGTATTGGTAGCTATAACATGCTACAATACTATAAAGGTTCGTCCTTCTCCAACTCACCTGATCCATTTCCACAGCTTTGCGGATCCTGTCAGTGGATCTTTCATGTACAATCTGCAGCCATTTATGAATAGAGGTCTTAAACCAGTTGTGAAATCCAGTTAGAGCCAACATCTTAGTGTCTCTGAAAAGAAATGTCCACATGTGAATCACCAGTTATGACTAAGCATCCTCAGGCTCACTCAAAAAACCTTGTCAATTATAGGTAAAAAAAAAATTAATCTATCAGCCCTCATGTACATTTACTCTTATAATTAGCATAGCTGATGAATTAGTTCTTAAGCAGATTGATTAAGATGAACCCAATGACTAACTTAAGAGGCAGAAACTCCCTGAAGCGCTTGAGGGACTTCAGAGACATGTAGAGCTCAAAAAGCGTCTCTCCCATGGTTTGGGTGAGCCGTGAACTCTCCTGCTCCAGGTTCCCACACACTCGCTCCATTGCCACATTCACGTCATCTGCCACCTGGAGACACAGCACAACATTAAAGACTCCTGTTTATCGAGACTTATTTTTAAGCGCTCCCAGGGGTGCTCAAACTTACAAGCTTTTCTAACTGCCGGTAGGAAATGCTGAAGAAGTCAACCTTCACAGAGCTGAAAGGCAAGACACAAAAACATTTTAAAGCTTGTGTCATTGTTGTTATATCCCAACCCAACTCATTAAAATCTAGTGTGCTTTAAATAAGCTATCCGTAGGTTGGTTTTCCTGAATGCTGTGTCTCTGCAGGGCAATCAAAACATTGCTCTGATTGTTGTTTCCAAAATAGCAATCCTGACTTGGCTTGAGTTTGGGTCTGTTTAATGCGCCAATGGTAGGCAGGGATCATGCTTTGGAAACCGTTTTGAAATTATGCACGATAATGATCTGTGATGCACGTTTTGTCAGTAAAGCCAATTCTGTAATCAGCCTTAAATGCGATCACATGCTTGATTTCATATTGAGCCGCATGTACTATCTACACATAGCCGTTGTTCAATGACGAGCTGCGCAAAACCATGTTCATTATCAGATTATTCAATATTATTATTCTAAAACTACACAGGTCTAAAAATACCTGTTAAAAAGCTTGTTGTAGACATTTTGTCCTCTCTGCACATCAACACATACTGCATCCACCACCATAACCAAACGCCTCAACTGCTCCTCTAGAGTCTGTAGAGATGTACAGACAACAGGTACATCAGATACTGAAATGCTTAAACAATGGTTTCCTGTTCAGTTGGTTGGTTTAAGATGGTCCTTAGCTGGTCATGTGCTGGTTCCTAAACTGGTCCAACCGGCTTAAGACCAGCAAAGGACCAGCATTAACCAGAATCCCAGCCTTAAAACATACATAACCAGCATATAATGTTTTTTCAACAGGGGCAGTATGAAAGCATACATGGTTGGAACTATTTTGGAAAACACTTTTAAATTGTAATTAAATCAAGAACTTACGCCTTCATCTGGTTTGATGTTTGATATTATTCCTTCATACCACTCAACGGTACCTTTCTAAAGACAGGAATAAACAAAGAATCCATAAATTACAAATAATAGTAATATACAAATAAACCTAATATAGTAAAAATAATCACAGTGTACAGTAGCGCCAAAACATTTGGACAATTTAGGACACATAAACCAAACTAACTGTAGAAATGTTGCTGCATTAAATACAAAATATAAAATCAAATAGCATCTGCCACAGCTTTTCTAACCTTCAGGAAGTCATCTCCTCTCAAGTTTCACAAAGGTCTAATACTGTACAGTCACAGGTGTACAGTACTTCATCACATGAGTGTATTCTATGTTTGGCAACCAGTACTACAAACAGTACATACAGTACTACAATACTTTTGTCTCTATTTTGAACAATGTATCTAGCATAGTATTCTTTGATGTAATGGAAATAAACAAAATAACAGCATTTATTTCAATATTTATAATGTTACAACAGATTTCTGTCATGTTTTGGGTTCCACTAAATAAAGTTCTTTCTGCTGAAAAAACATTAAAAAAACCATCACAGAAAATCCTAATGGTTTCCGCTACAAATACCATTACAAGCATTGGAAACCAAACTTTGAACCATTAAAAAATTATGTTCTGTAATGTGTTTTAGACAAATTCCATTAGGCTTTACTGGTTTTAACAAATCACCAATAGAAGTTGGCCAATAACCAACAGGGTCCATTACAGCTTCCATTAAAACCAATAAAAGTCCAATTTATAACCAGTAAAACAACTAGAAATTTTCCAGTGGTGTCTGTTTTTTTTTTTTTCAGGCAAAGCTTCAGAAAGACTTATTTACCCCAAACTGTTTAACAGCAGTGCACATTTTGACAAGTGTGGCTTCAGTGTCCAAATACCTTTCTATATGTCTGTATCACCTTCTTACCTTTATAACTGTTGCTATTTCCAAGTGCAGTTCGCAGCGGTTTGAACACATGGCTCTAAAGGCTGCCATTGACTGCATGTGACCGATGCTCCTAAGGCACACATACACACACAGCGGATCAATATCCAAAGAACCGTTTCAACACTACCATGTGGAAATTGCACAAATTGTTCGTGTGTTGGCTGAGCCCAGTATACTGTACTACATTGTAGTAGCAACACTAGAAATGCCCACAGGATGTCAATTTTTCCGTGTCCCACTACCCAATACAGATCTATCCATAGGAGTCCAAAAGGGCAGATCACCATGAGCTCCCAGACACAGCTGCTTCAATTGATGGCAGAAATATCTGAATTGAAATGGTTTTATTTTGGTCCTTCGGACTAGGAAATCGACCATATGAAGGCCGGCTCCTATGAACATATGTGAGAGTTCATGAGTCTCTTTAGCCTGTGTGTGTGTGTGTGTGTATGAATTCACCTCAGCATAAGCTCACAGCGAATGATGGCAGCTGAGTTGTTGCAGGGGAACACTTGACGCATACTCTTCATTTGAGACAGGCAGTAATCACAGTAAAGTCTGAAGCTCTCTGCCAAGAGACCCTCCTGCACTCAGAAACACATAATTACAGACTGGACCCAGATGAAAACAATTAGTTCCAAACTAGAGCCTTAGGGGGGAATTCACGTAGAATAAATTGCACACGCTGATAGCGCCGTTTATTTGCACACGCCAGCTGCACTGTTTTAGCACTCGATTCGCTGAAGGTATTACGCAGTAAATTAGCACCAGTTGCAGTTTGCAAAGTGCAGCTCTGCGAGCACTTTATGAGACATGAACTACACTAGACAAATATAATAAAGGTGACAAAAAAGGAGCCATATATGTGCATTGTATATTGGCAATGCAACGAAGTCAACTGCACTCTAAATAGAAATGAAAAGTACTTTAACTTTGAAAAAACATTCCTTCAAACTATCCAGTGCCTTTCAAATGCAAAAAACATGTCTTGTTTTTCCAGTAAAATATCTCAAATCTACCCGTACACATATATGTAACCGTAAAACCCTTTGCTGTTAAAACATTCTTTGAGTTAAAAGTTAATGATTCTTTTTTAGCCGCCTTTTTGTATTTCAAATCTGTAACTGACAAAGTCACCTCATTACTGATTTTCTAAAGCTTAGCTATCCAACTACATGGACTGACTGTAAATACACTCTTGACAGGTACATTTCCTTTTTAAAAATGACTATGAATTTAAACTTCAATTGTAACTGATTTCTTACTGTCATGTCTTTCTGTCTGTAGTTTAACAGAACATGTAACCAGTTCTGTTCAGGTAAGAATAATTCCCTTCAATTCTTCATTAAATAAGTGAATTTAAGAGCCAAATTGATAGATTTTTTAATTTCTTGTTATATAGGTCCTATATAGCACTTTCAAATCATGAATACTTATGGGACCAGGGGCGTTGTAGTTGGGTGAAAAGTGGGACTAAATTACCAGGGCCCCAAATGAGGAAAGGGCCCCTGAGTGACATTGTATTTTTCTTTAAATATAATTTTAAGAGGGACAATAAATGTTGTTAACTAATGTAAATGCTATTAATGCTAGAACCATTTTACAGTGAACTTTATTGGTAACTAAGTGTACCTATCATGGTCTTATCTTTCGAAAGCTGTAAACATTGGCCAACTCAAATGACAACAGCTGTAGTTGGTTGCTGTAGGAGTTTGGGAAACGGCTACAATATAGCAGGCTGAGCGAGTAGGTATCTACCCATGGCTCAGATTCTTTTACAGAAGTGCAAGATCAAATCTGAAAACCGTCTGAAAAAATACTGTAAAAAATGGGTATATTTTAGAAAAATATGTTAAGTTTGTTATATTAAATATATATTATATATAACATAAATATATGCATGGAAATACATGTACAAAAACTTTTATTTTGGATGTGATTAATCATTTGACAGCATTACACAATTTATTTTAAAGGATATTCATATAAATGACTCTTTTACCATTTATAAACAAAAACTTCCTTTTTAAATTAGATTTAAGCTTAAAAAAAATATATTGGTTGCACTGCATTTTGACAGTCCACTTTACACAATCTACTAACAGTAAGTAACTTTGCAACTACATGTCAACTAGCAGTCAATAGAGTATTAGTAGACTGTCTGCTTAATATCTGCGAACGCTTTATTTTGATGGGTTCACTACATACAACATACTGACTATCAGAAACTTTGAGCAACTAAAAGTCAACTTATTCTACGAACCATAAACCTACCCCAACAGTCTACTGAGAAATAGTTGAAAAATAGTTGAATGAAAACTAGGTGACATGTAGTTACAAAGTTACTTATTTATAATTAGTAGAAGGTCTAACGTGGACTATCAAAACAAAGTGTAACCAAAATATTGCTTCCAAATATTCTCAGGCAAGAAATCTCAATATCATACGCATTGGCTTTTTAACTAAATGTGTCTCATTCTACAAGAACATACATTTTACTGCAAAACAAGAAAAATGCTGATTAAGAAAATGCTTTTCTGCAGCATAATGAATTCGCCCCTAATGTGCACTGAGCCCCAGAGTGATCTCAGGTCTCTTTGCCCAGACACTGAGGGTCAGCGAGCTGTTATAAAAACCCACCAGCTCCCCTTGCACAGCGGTATCCTCCCACTCTGCCTCCACGGTTTTCAGCAGCCTGAGGAGCAGAGCGTAGCTCATCCTCTGAGAGCGGTGATGGCTGCTGTAACACTGCCAACGGCTGCAAACACAAAACATCCGTTTTACACACTAGTGTCAGTCTCACTGTTGGCAGGCGTGTGTAGCCGAAGCATGCAGCGTTTATCAGGATGGGGCTTGGTGTTGTAAGCATTTGCTGTTTTCATGCTGTTGTTGTGCTCATCCTGCCAACAAACACACTGACTGTGTGGCGTGTCACAGATGAGCTATGATCAGGTTTGATGTTTAATACGCACATGATGGCCTGCTGCAGAGGGGAGAGGTCGGCCTGCACTGCGTGATGGGACAGCACAGTCCATGCAGCCGCACACACCTGTCCATTCCAGTTATAAGGCTCTTTCTGCAATTGGAAATTAATGTAAGATTAATGTACGATTATTAATGTAAGATTAACTAAGTTTGATGCAGATGAGTGCTGTATAGGCAAACAAACAAAAGTGCAACCTGAATTTGATTATGTTCATAGTCCAGAATCTGGCTCAACATCTTCTTGTGAATGGTCACATTGGAGGCCATTTTACTCAAGGCTGTGTCTCTCTATTGAGCAGAAGTAGGAGTGATTAATGAATATTATGATAAATAGAAAAATTATAACCTCGTCTTTCAAAACCCTGCATGATGATTCTTCTCTACATTTCAAACGTTTGTAGAAACATTTTTGCAATAATTAATAAAAGTAACAAATGGCATCTTTTGCATTATAGACATCTTTACAGTGATTTTTCATCACTTTAATGCATCCTTGCTGAATAAAGTCCTTACTGACCCCTGATTTGAACAGCTCTGTACACGCTACTCTTGTCCATTTGATGCAAGTAAATAGGAAACTGGGTTTTTGGGTTCCACAATTACTGAATAGCACACATCTCCACTGAATACGTAGATGGAAAAAGTATTCTTCAGCATTCTACTTTTGTGTTTCACAGGATAATGCAAGTTGTGCAGGTTTTGTAACACATGAGGGTGCGTAAAAAACTAGAATCTCCATTTTTAGGGTTACTATCTCTTTAATGAATGCTGCTAGAGCTCAAGTGAACAGCATTACCTGAGTGGTAAAGAGGCGGAGGATCAGGTGGCATTCTCCTTGAACTTTAGAGGCGCTGGATCTGGGCTCCAGCTTAAACCATTTATCATAACCAACGACTGGGATCTCCTAGTGAGAGACAGAAAGTGATCCAAAAGTAGATCGAATGACAAACACAATGAGCACTGTTATAGAAATAAAAAATAAAAAAAGGTATGGAATTGGCACTCACATTCAACGGGATGTTGATGCAACCCAGGAAGTCATCAGCATTCTCCTCGCTTCCTGATGCAGCGGCCCCGTTAGACCTCACGGATTTGGCAATTTGCTTGAAATATCTAATATTATGATGCAACCGTTTGAGTAATGCATTCAGCATGCATTTGAACCAGTATTTGCAGAAAGTGTGAGACGTATCTCATTAGCTTGAAGACAATTGACTGTTTGTTGTGTGACATACCTGCCCATTCCTCTGAATCCACTGATTTCATTCAGCTTCTTACAGGCTTCCGCAACAGAAACATCGTCATCGTGATCCCTTGGGTGGAAATTAACAAGCAATTTTTCTTACTGAGAAAAACAAAGATGACTGTTCGCGTTCTGAGGGACATATGCTGATGCATCTTACCATATGTCCAGATGGAGCAGGTCATTGTGAACATCATCAATGTCACTGCAGAAAACAAACACTTCTAAAAACGGCACAGACCATCTAATAATATCTATTCAATTCTAACAGCGGGATACTCACAAGACAAAGTGTTCATTCCACACTGGGTTAAGAGTCTCTGGTTTGACTTCGGTCACCTGGATATCTCGACCCGCCAGCACTTCCTTAACACTGGAGCGCTTCTCTAACTTTTCCCTTCTCTTGCGAAAACTGAACTTCCTCTCTTTCTTCTCCTCAGTGTCTTTGGGCGACTGTCCCAAGAGGATTCCCAGCATGCAGTAGGGGTCACTGTAGCCTACACAGCACCCATAAACAAATGCGCACTAATTAAATTCAATGAAGGCCAGGATAAATCATTTCAAAGCATATAAACAAATGTTTCAATGGAAAAGCCTTACTGTTAGATAATTTATGCACTCTTAGAAAAAAGGTACACAATTGTCCACTTTCAAAAGATACAAATTTGTACTTAAACATACTTTTAAGATACTAATATGCACTATTTAAGAAT
Organism: Enteromius viviparus; assembly: GCA_032353835.1. Taxonomy (NCBI): domain Eukaryota; kingdom Metazoa; phylum Chordata; class Actinopteri; order Cypriniformes; family Cyprinidae; genus Enteromius; species Enteromius viviparus. Next base: position 3,144,039 of record JAUCNO010000002.1, on the reverse strand, counting down.
GAAAACTATAGAAAAATGTGCATTTTGTGATGTAGGATGGGAATTTTGGCTCATCAAAAAAAGAGATTAAACATTGCAGAAAAAGTAAATTCTAAAACTTTTTAGAAATTTTTGTGATGCTTTAGTTAAAATAAATAAAACGTCCTTTGAAGATTTCCTAAGGGATATAGGTGTTATGTCTAGATGTGATCGTTTTGTCTTCTTGTTCTTTTTTTCACAACAAAAGTCAATGCCAAAGAGCATATCAAAAAGACATTAGAAGCAAAACACACAAATAATTCACACAAGCCAACTACATCTTACCATTGGCATCTTTCGCCATGAGATTCTTGCCTTTCATTACAGAGACCCTGAGAGAAAAGCTGGCTTTCTACAAAAGAAGGTTTCAGACATGGATTAGAACGCATCATGGCAGTTATAAAAACTGAGCATGTTTCATTTGCTGTTCGACATGGTGGCGGCACCTCGAGTGAGTGCACAGTAAAACAAATGCAAAAATGCAGTGCTGTAGTGCCAAGGCCTGTCGTGAGGAAAGAAATCAATAGAGGTTTTCTTTTTCAGATGTTAGAGGTGATTATATTATGTATGGCACAAGCACTGGAAGACTGCTGTTCAAGTGAAGGCTCGGATCTTTTATGATACACATTCAAATAGCACAAGATGTTTCTGTTCTTTTCAAAGACCTTTAAGACGTTTCAAGAGGTAGCTCAGGCTTCTTTCATTCTGACATTTAAAAATCTCTTTGGTCTTGTTTTTTTTTTATATATATACTGTATATAGGTTTTTCTTTTATTAATTCTGCATCTGTTTAGTAAGAGAGGCACACTATAGATGTCAGCATTTTCCACTTATTATTTTAGCTTTCCTCAAATGAAAAAACAAAAGAGTGAAATCTGTCTATAAAGAAATCAGAATTGAATCTTAATATCGACCAGGCAGCAGTTACCACTATTGTTGTCTCTGTCAGAACAAAAGCTTGAGCAGAAGAGAGAAGAGATGTCTGTAATATTGGATCCTCACCTTGGATTCTCTGACTCTCTGAAGGATGATGTCATGCTCCTCTTGACCCATATCAAAGACCTGAGCGAGACAATGATCAGAGAAAAGAACGGTTTTGAATATGAAGTTTTTGTATAACGGATATAGTAAAGACCCACACAAGACCTGCGAGAAAAAGATAATTAATAAATTAATAAAGCGTGTTAACAATTTATAAAGTAAGAGAACGAAATATTATTTTTTACACAATTTTTTCCCCTGCATGTCATGCGCAGGGCTCTGTGGTTTTTCCATGCTTGAGGAGTTCATGGAGTAAATAAAAAAAATGTCCAGTCAGTGTACGCTTGCATCACTGCTAGTTTCTAACAATGCTCAAACAATAATAATCAATCAGTTCCTTTTGTATGTATGCATAATCTGTATTTAATATATATAAAGAAACATATGCAATGCTATTTTACAATATATTATATATTTTAAACACCAACAAATCTAAAAAACCTAAAGCTTTGTTTAATCTGTTTCTGTATTATATTTATTTATAGTTTATTTTAATATCGAATTGGAAGAGTTAAAATTTTGGTGACATATTTTTTCAATGTTAAAAACAACAATATTTTATATTTATATATTATTTTAAAGGTTATGAGTGCTGACATTAATCTTGAGAAAAGGTTTCTTGGCTTTTCTAGTAGTAATGCAATCAAAGCTTTAGTTATGTCAGCTGTTAAGGCAACAATCTTTTCTTTTCCTTTTTTTTTGAAGGAAAAACATTATAGATCAGACACTTCAAACGTAAGACCTTCTGCACTTCTGTGTTAGAGGTCTCAGAAAGGAATCAGGCTCCTCTGGAGTGACAGGGGTTTCATGGGTGTAATATAAGCACCGAACATCAATCCCCATTGGGCACGGGCTTTGATGTTTAATCATGTCTGAGACAAGAGCATCTGCTCCAACTCATAAAACCAAGTCAAAGTAAACAAACCCTCCCACCGCCACCCAAGTCTAACCCTCCGTTCCCCCACAATCCTTTCAAGGACTAGTTTTTTTTTTTCAAGAATGCAAGCGCTTTGAAAACAAAAGATAAAACAACAATTTCTGTGTATTTCATTTCTATTTAGAAATCAATCGGAGCATGATATTTTTTAAGGTCTTGGTGGATTTGAAGCACCAGAGGCACAACGCTTATTGTGATATTTGGGAGGGATGCAGGAGCGTTTGAATCATGCACAATGCAATTTATTGAGAAAGCAACGAAGCTGCACCTTCTGCAGGTAGCTGAAAATGTCCCCTTCGTTGGTCACATATTCCGGCGACGGTACCCCAACGCGATTGACCACGGTGTAGATCGCCTCCTCATACAACAAATCCAGCTATAACAGAATGATCATTTCAAAAAGGTTTTATAAAAACCAAAAGACTCTGAATCACGCTGCTTTTGAAAGGATGACCAGGAGACTCACCTCATCTCTGGTGGATCTCTCTGGAACAAAAGCCTGGTCTTTGCACTCCGGGGGTGGAGGAGCACAGCTGCTGTCCTCCTGTAAATGCATGAGGATGGAGAACCAATAGAAACAAAGATGACAGGTGAGGTGATCAATGAAGAGTGGGGAGATCATTAATTGCGCGTAACAATGAGCTCAAAGCAGCTCTCTAGCCGTGTAGATTCAAGGGCTTCACCGGCTGAGAGCAATAAGCTGGCAAAGAGGAGAGTTCATGAGCCCCTCAGAATTATTTTCTATCCAAAATATGAGCTTGTTTTCATTAGAGATACGCTAATAGATTAAGAGGATTTTGAAAATGGCAAGAGATAGACTCCCACTTTCTGTCGATGAACGTCATTTACTTTTTAGTTGGCAAATCTACAATGCAATCAGTTTTCAGAGAGGAGTGATTTGAGATGAATGTTGTAATCAATGTCCCGGGAGAATCTGAAACAAACAAAAAATGGGTTTTCTAACATTGTTTACCATTGATAGTACAACTGTATTCATTACTGGGGAACAAACAAAGCACTCATTCAGTATCAATGGTCATTAATTAAAAGCCTCACAGTACTAAGTTTGTGTGCTGTTCATAACTAATAAAAAAAAATCAATTTGATTCCTGAATTTGAATCAAAACAGCAAAAAAGATGCAGAATTGCTGTTTAAATGAATACATATATTTGTATTTAATTCATATACAGTTCTGTACACTTATGGACAAGTGTGGAAGAACATTTCCCAGAATGCCATGATTGTTAAATTTCTGAGTGCTGTCCACTTTCTCTGCAGTCTTGTTTCTAAAATGGATTTTTAAAAAGTTCACGGTTTTGTACTTACTGGTTTTAATTAGTGAAGAAACTATATTCCCAGAAACCATTGTGAATGATAGAAATGTTAAAAATAGATGGAGAACGTTCCTGCAGTTTAAGCATATTGCAAAACATGCACATATAAGCATATATAAATATGCATATATAAGCATTTAGATATTCATTTTAGCACAGTTTTCTTGATGTGGAGATTTCTGATGCAGAGAAAAAATGTTGACTAATGGCTTGAACAAAAGCACACACTAATGATTTATAAGTATCAGTTCTACATATGGAGAAAAAGAATGGGATCTTTAGTTCCAGGAGCATGACTTCAATTCAATTAAATGTTTCGCAACTGTCACTAGGTCAGAAAATCCCAGGAAAACAGCCAGCAATTCACTGTCAAGGCTTCATGAATCCACTGTAAGGAAAACACTGAGCCAGAGATGTGCGCGTGGGAAGTTATTAAGGAGGGATTCTCTGCTCACCAAAAAGAGCAGTGCAGCCCATTTCATCTTTGTTAAAGACCACTAGAATGGTCCAGACACATCCACCAGAGTGAAGAGATAAAATGTGAACTTTACAGCATAAATGGGAGTTATTTTTGACCAGAGTAAAATGGCAAATTCCGACTTCAGACCCTCATAGCAGACGTGCCATATGGTGGTGGGAGTATCATGATTTACCGCCTAAGAACCGGATAGCTCACAGTCTTTGTAGGCATAATGAATCCTAATTGTACTCTTCATCTTCGGCTACCGCTTGTGAATGTCTCTGTCCGCTTTGTATCCAATCTCACTAGGCATTGTATTTCATTCTGCACTGCATTTAGTCTCTTTGCATTTATTATTTGTGTCTGTCAATTAAGTTAGCTGACATTTATAACCATTATTAGATGACATTTCCTCCTATCATTGCCGCTGTCGCTGCATGTAAGGTTATTATTGTTTTTTTTCCCTTACAGTTGGACTATAATGAGAAGAATGGCACTAAACCTGACTTGGCTTCTACAGAAAAATACTAGTGAATGTCAGGATATCCGTCCTCGAGGTGAAGCTGAACAGTGTGTAGGTCGTGCATCGCAATGCTAATGATCCTAAACACACAAGCAAATCAATAATGGAAAGAATTTTTGTGTTTTCCAATGGTCAAGTCAAAGTCCTGACCTTCAGCTGAATGAAATGTTGTGGCATGACCTGTTCAAGCAAGAACCTCAATGACGTAAAGAGGAAATAACACGCATGTCAATATTCTTCTACTTGTCATCAATTTATTCATGCATCAAGGAGAACGTTTCTGTGCATCAAGGTTTGCGCAATTTCCTCACAAAGATGGTGAATGTTGGATCACTGTGTTCAATTTCTACTCAGCCAGCACTGATTGCTGTCCTTTTCAACATTTAGTGCTAGAACAGTGGGAGGGAAATGCTCTTCAATAAACATTTAATTCTCATAATATGAGGGGAATAAGCCAGGGGGAGTTTCTGTGATCACTGCAATGCTCAGGAGAAAGAACTGCTTTAATATGACCTGATTCTTCAGCACACGGGGGAACGTGGGAACAGGGATACACCTTGGTAAAAGCAGGGATGCAGTCTTGTGAGGAATGTGGTTACCTCAGTTTGGCCGGCAGACAGCAGACTATCCTGTTTCTGGAGGATTTTATTCATGCGGTCAAAGAACTCCCCGTTTCCCCTGGCAACCCTGGAAATAGAGACGGATCAGTTCAGTTGTGGAACATTTCACTCTTATTTACATTTAATTACACAATGTGGCTTCAAAAAGAGTTTCTCTTCCATGCCTGAGTCTGGGACGTTATTTTTCGACTTTTTTTTCTCCCTGGCTCTGCTTCACTGTAATCACTATCACATATAGGCCGAACGCTCATCTGGACCTCTAGAGTGCTTCTCATTCACACTAATAAGATAAGATGAGCAACATTGAGAGATCTTTGACAGGCATCCAGTAAACGCTTGTTTTGGGTTGACATCTAATTACTGGAACACAGATAAATGGAGAAGTGGTAATAAACTGTCAAATTGTCACATTTAGGATGAAACTGAGAGCGGTGCTGACATTAGAACAAATTAGTATGAAGCTTTTACTTTCAGACGATGCATAGTTTTAAGAGAAGTATAAATTATTGAGCAATGACAGTACAGTTAAACTTCCCTATTCTATGTAAACACTAATAAGAGTTCCTACTCGGGACATGCTTAACACCTTCTTCTGGATACCACAAATAATGAATTCAACCAAACAATAATAAGAGAAAATATTTACTGTAATGATTATCCAGCTTGCAACATGAATAAATTTATAAATTCATAAATTTTTAATGAATTTTAATGAAAATTTTAAATAACAACCCTTGTAAAAAAGTAATATATTTATAATACGTTTATTTTATACAAAGAACAGTTCAAATCAATTACAAATACTTGTGAATAATGCACATTTCCTAATAATAAAATAGTCTTAATGCCACCGTCGATGAGGATTTTATGATCTTTAATCAACATCAGTCTTTAAATGTAAGATATTAAAAGTGTTCCTGAAGTATACTTGCAGTAGTTCCACTTCAGCACAATCAGATATACTTTTAGTCAGATCCTTTTCCACAATTAAAGTGCATTAATCACTAAATTAGTTGCTCTGATTGAGCAGACTTTACGTACATTGTTCAGTACTAAAAGTACAAGGTATTTTTATTAAGTATATAAATATATAAATGACCACTGCTACCTTAGCTGGTTTGTAATTATCAATTGACTTAACCAGCTTCTCTAGATACATTTCGCTGATAAACATTGCTGTTGATGTTTAACTAGTTGGCTAGTATCACACTAGCATTAACCTGGGATGTGTTTTCTAAACAATAAAAGTGAAACCTGTTTCTTAGCTATCATTGTATGATGTATAAGAGAAACAACCAAGCTAGCCACGGCTGTTCCCTGAAAACATCTGAACTTTACTTTACAATCATTTTTGAATGAAACAACAATATTGTCGATTATAATTTCAAAGTTGTTTTTCTTTTCAAAAACGGTACAAATCCATCCTGTTTCTTTTTATGATGATTTATGTCTTTAAATAAAAAAACAACAACACAGAAACATGCAACATACAGTATGACATCAGGGACTCATAATATATGTAAATCATATAAATGAAAATGCATGAAATAAATAACAGCCAAATAAAATACTTCTCCAGTGGCCTGTTCCATAAAACAAGTTTACCAAATAAGCCAGGCTTATGGAAGATAGCCTGACTTATTTTGTAACAAATCTACTGACAATGAGCCTGACTAACCAAACCAATCTACTAAGCATAAGCCTGGCTTGTACTCTTATCTTGTTTTATGGAACAGTCTCCAGGTGACTGCTGCACAAAAGACTTTTCGTTTGTTTACATCCAGGATTTTCAGAAGCTGTCTTTTTACTTGCGTTATGTCCAGGAGATGAAGCATGGTCCTGTCTTGGTCAGCCCAGGGGCAGATCCAGACATTTTTAACATTCAGGGGTTATTTTTGAATTCATTTTTGAACACATATAATAATGCTTTAAAGTTAAACCTGCGCTATTATAAAAAATGTGCAATGATAGGCTATGATGGTATATCCAAGTTTAAGAATGTATAGCGCGCTCTGCAGGACACAGAGGTATCAGTGATATCACTTGCATTTTTTTAGTGAAAAAAAAAGCCTTGGCCCTCATTTTCTTTGATAAAGGTAGGAATAATAGATCATTGGGAACTTTAAAGGGCCTACTTTTATTTGTGTGCCTGACAGAATCCGGTCGCACCAGCCGTGTGTTGACATCCCACAGTGGCATTTTTTTAGTGATATTCTTTGTCCAGTTGGGGTTTTCTATCCAGGCCATCAAAAGTGTTATTAGAGTTTAAAGCAATAATTTGGAAGAAAAACGCTTTAAAGCATCACTATGTTTGATTGCATTGGGACAAATTCAGATTGGTCGAGAGGACATATCACATTTAGGCTAAACAGAGGTTCGGAGCTTGGCGAAGAAACATTGATGCTTCTGTTGCTAATGCATAATAGAAATGAATCCTGGTCTTCTTCAGCGAGGCAGGTAATCTCAAAGAGCGGGATCAGAAAGCAGATGTGGCTTAGTCAAGGGAAACAAACAAACACGGTGCGAAACTCTGAAACATATCAGGACTTGTTGTGGACCTTGTTGCTTCAAGTTTATCTGCAGAACGCCTGCGCTCGCTGGGGATTGAGGTGACAGGTCTCCCCGTCCCTCTGACAAGCTTGAAAATCAACAGCTTGAAGCGCGTTACCGAGAAACGGCCTCCATGGAGATAAGAAGATGATGGACGTTTTCCGTCCTCATTAGTCACTGCCGCACTGCTAAACATCATCAATGCAACAAGTATACAATCACGTCTTGCCGCTTCCGATCAAGACTCTTACGCACTGTCGGACTTCATTTATCTTATCGCCAGGCGATCCGAGGAGGAGGTGGGAAGCGTGCATCTCCTGCAAACCGGGGTGAACTCCTGGACCCCTGCCACTTGCTAATTTTCCAGACCCGGTCGTCATGGTGATGATAGCCCATTCAATGCGGGATTGGTTGGCAGAGTGCAGCACCTAGGGAATATCGCCCATCTCTTCTGCTCTGCCCTGCCTGACTTCAGTAGAGTGTGGAGGAATGAGCGGGAAATGCATTAGTATGGCCATACAGCTGTCAGACCCCCTCGGTGTGCTCCAGCCCCCCATCTCTCATTATTTATCCAGCCCACAGCACTCCAGACCATTTCTTTATCAACACCATCACAGCAGGTGAGCATTAGATACCTGCGCCCCCAGATATCCAGCAGAGTGCTCCTGGGATTCCCTCAGGAGATGAATTAGGGATGACACTTTTAGTCCGCATACATCCATATTAATACACTCTCAACGAGGCCACGCATTATATCATTGTCTGATAATTCTAGGACTGTCTAGACCATTTTGTACTTACCTGTGAGAAAGAAAAAAATGACAAATGAGATGTCTTTAATGTCTCGGTTGATTCTCATACATGCCAATGAGATAAAAAGACGTGCGAAGGGGCTGCGAGCGATTTTAGCAGTTTTCTGACAATTCTGCTCATTTCAAGAACACACCCACATACCAAAATCCCAACCTCTAAAGATATGTCTGCTAACCCCAAGGCTCATGGTTGGGCTGGTTATCATGGCCTTGTAAGAAATGGTAACCCTACCGTTTTTGCTCCGCTGACTTCCATTCATACTCAAGCGAATGCAGACTCAAGAGACCGGTAACACAAGCTCAGTTTTCACTGAATTTAAAAGTTAAAGCTAATAAACTTGCAAATGTGTATCACAAGAAGATTGACATATCGCTGTGAAATCCTTAATGCTGTGCAGTAAAGTCAATGTGGTCACCGTGATTTTGCCAAGAAAGACATGATTCTGGACTAACATTAGTGTACAAAAATATAGACTTATCCCAATACCCTACCCCTAAACCTAACCCTACCCAAAAAATGATGCCTAAAATCAGTGAGAAATGACAGCTGATTAACAAGGGTGTAGAAGCACCTAACCCTGATCATAAGCCTAAAACAGACATTTCCTGAAAAATTATCCCACAAATTTGATTGGTTGATTGGAATGTTGTTCCAGGATCAACACGACATCCTGTACTTTGTGAAATCATGCTCATCAAGGTGGTACATATGTGACCCTGGACCACAAAATGTTGAACAAGTATTTTGTAGCAATAGCCAAAAATACATTGAATGGGTCAAAATTAGCCAAAATAATTAGGATATTAAGTTAAGATCAGGTTACATGAAGATATTTTGCAAATTTTCTACCAATAATATATCAAAAAAAGTTCTCAATATTTCGATTTATTTTGCACTCTCAGATTCCAGATTTTAAATAATCTTATCTGGGCCAAATATTGTCCTAACAAACCATACATCAATGGAAAGTTGTTTTATTCATTGACATTTTTGACTTGTGGCCCATGGGTTACACATCATTCTATCTCCACTGATGGGCATTTAAATGATAATTTTCCACAAGTTGACATAAATCTTTAGGGTCTTCATGAAATGTCTGCAACATACTTTGGTTAAAATTAGTCCAATAGTCATTTAAAACAACACCATTTTTACCTGTCAAGAACAACTGTGTTCTCAGTCACCTGTTTGGGTGCATGTCTCTTTAAATGACAATGAGCTACTGCTCACTGTTACAAATAAACAGCATTAGTAACTGCGTTATTTTTTCGAGTAATCAAATGAACTACTGTTTCCGCCGTTACAATGTCATTACCATTACTGACAATAACATGCAGCGTTACTATCATTTATTACATTTATTGCTGGTAAATGTGATTAATCTGATATCCACTTTAAAACAAGGAACAGGAAAGTCAAGCATCCCATACTCAGAATTTGTGTTCCGTATTTCACTCGTCCAAGGGCACACAAATTGTACTGAATAGCAAACACACACAAAACGATAAAAACAAAAGCTCCCCGGAAGACCTACTCTGGCGAGATCACAAAGTGCACACAAACAGAGATTTTACTATCCCATGAGGCTACAGGGACGGATTTGCGAATGGCTGTGAAAGGATACAACTAACGCTGGTAGGTCACATGACAATGACAACACAACAGATGTAGTACACACTTATACTCCATAGAACATAATTTTTAAAAGGTCCCTAAGCACTTTTTCAAAAGGATGCAAAACAATTTAGCATGCGGCCTTATGTTTTTCCTGCTTCTTATGATGTCATCTGCTAATCAGCGTGATTTTCGACTCAGGCGATTGGTTCAAATAAGTTACGCTCCTATGAGCACAGATGGCAGATATCAAATCACAGACTTGCTTGAGGTTTTATAGACATCCTTGAAAACCATGAAAAATGATTGACAGACAGAGACTTTCTGATTGGCTAGTTTCAGGCCGCTTCTCTCGCTATTTTCAGCTGTTTACAGAGCCTAGTACTGTCAGATAGAGACAGGTAGAGATGTACTTCAGTGATATCTGTCAAGTAGTGAGGACATTTTATATATGGTTCTCAAAAAACACTACTTGGAGCACATTTAAGATGCCTGTTTCTTAGATTTTGTCTCCTGGGAAAAGACCTTAGTCATATTCTCCAAAGCTTCAGAAGAAAATCATCAGAGTGCTAAAACTGTGCCAAGATATCAAAGTATGCAATCACAAGATATTCTGATATAAACTCTTGACAAAAACGTCAGAATGTCAAGTTCCTTCGAAACCAAATGATCTGAGCTCTGTTATCGGAATTCATTTTGTAGCTGTATACTGTCTCGTTTGTTTCTGTTTTTATTTCTCCTGAATTTGAAAGGTATGGTAGGTGATTTCATCAAACATATCTTAATTTTATCTCAATTCTTAGGTTTGGATTAAATTGAGAGTGAATAATTAATGACCGAATCGTAACTTTTAGGTGAACTAAAACTAATGATTGCTATTAGGATATGAAGAGACTTTGAACCATCATTAAAAAATGTTTTTGAACCTTATAACCTACCCTGCTTTTAAGAGAAACATCTAAAACATAACTGACAAAGCTAATAAACAGTTACCTCTAAGCTGTAATATTTCACTCTGAGTGATGCTGAAAACCAATAAGCTTGCTGTTCAAAAGTCCTGAACACTGCGTCTGTGCTTGGCTTTACATCTCCAATCAAAGCTTTTAAACCTTCTTGTGCTGTTATTACTTGAAAAGTGATTGCATGGGAGGCATGGATTATTACAACTTCTGTGATTTATACGAATGTGAGTGTGACACACACACACACACAGGCACAAAGCTTATTTGGCTGTCCACATTCATGTTGCTAGGAAACAGACTTTTCCATGAAGCTTTTTATTATTTTAGCAATATTGTTTATTTTCATTATTCAGACTTCAAAGGTTGTATTGGAGAGCAAAAAATGAAAAAGTAAATTATTTACTGACATAACACAAACACACACAGATACAAGCGTATGAATGCAGGAGCTTCCCGTCGACTGGACTTCAGAGGCGCAGAACAAAAAAATTCGGCTTGGCACTTATGAATCAGATGAATGCCTAGCTAAATTAAATGTTAAGTATGCAATAATCATCCTTTGGTTAAGGCGACATATAGAGACAGAAAATAAAAGTAATGCTCACCTACACAACAGGAAATAAAATTCTGGATGGAGCTCATTACCTCTGATTCCATTCGGGCCCTTCAGGTCGTACTGCATGTGATTACGCTAATTTCTAATGCTGCCGCCAATCAACCGTATTCCTCATATTTTCCGCAGTGTACTGTCGGCGCATCATAATACAAGATCTTTCTCTCAACCAGGTCATTTAGATGACTGTCACAGCTGTATGAGAGTTACACATTCATGCTCCTACCACTGTTTCCCTCACAACAAGGTGATTATATCAAGTAAACACGACGCTGAACTGTAACAGCTCCTGCTCGTTTTCGCAAAAGTCTTTATTCTTATGAATGATTAAGAATGAGTAGTATTTAATCTGTAATTTAACTTTATTGTTCTTGTAGTTTGTCCAACACAGTCTCATGAGCAATTCGTACATATTTGTACGAGGTGCCAAATTTGTGCCAATTCGTACTAATTCGTATGACCTCACTCGTAAGATTTCGTACTATTTGTCTAAAATCACGTGATGGGTAGGTTTATGGGCGGGGATATGTTTAGGTCATTCGTACAAATTCATACGAATTGCCATCTCGTAAAATACGTACAAATTGCCGTGAGATCAGGTTGGTTTGTCATATTCTTTGCTGTCACAGTTAGCTTTCACACTGAATGTGCTTTATTAGCTTAGAAAAATATGTGGTAACTGGATGAAATACTTGATGATGTGAGGTTGTTTGCCGAAGCATGATTCGCCACATCTGGCACCGCATTAATCAATCTATTTTCTACTCCAATTAAAACTACAAGCCTCCTACTTAAATAAGCTCACTTCCTTTCCATCCCAATCTCGTTTCGCATTACGTGATCTCACTCTGCCACACAAGCTGTCTAAACTCCGAAATACGATCAAGAGACGTCATTACGTAATCCGTATAGTCTCTATGCCAATGCGGCAAATTATTTTACTTCTCTGTGCTCACTCAATGTATTTAATGCACTCAAATTGTCAACATAATGTTTCATTGATAAAAAGTATTTATTGACTACCTCCGTAGAGGCAATCCCAGAGGCTTTCCTTCCCTGCCTCCTCAGAGGCTGCTCTCTCTTCCTCATCCTAAATCTTTTCTGGTTCTTATACTACCATCGCTAAGCTGCTTCAAGCTTTTCCGATCTCCACTGAGGTTGCCACCCCCTTCCTCCCCTCCTCCGACAGCCCACCTTACTCGTGGCTCCCCCTCTCCTCTCTCTCCACCCCAACTCCACCGAGGCTTCCCAGCTTTCCTTCCTCACCAACAACTTACCCCTTTCTGCCCCTTAGCCAAGCCAAACACAGGTCACATGTTCAAATAACCTGACCCTCTATAGACAGCAACACAACTGAAATAATCCCTGATTCAGAAACTTGGTAAAACACCGGTAAATCAGTCCATGTGAGATCAGTGGATCAACTTCAGTTTTACAACTAAAGGAGAATATTTTTTTTGCACAAATAAAACAAAAATAACATCATATACTCTGTATTCTGCTGTGACTTACGCCTCGCGCCATTTTAGAGAACATTTCGGCGTAAGCGTACGCTTTCTTCTAGACGCACACATGTGCGTGCTTTCACCCCGGATGTAAACAAAGCTGAAAACTTCAAATAAATTTAAGCTTGCGTATACAGTGCATTGAGCATGGCGGAAGACGTAAGTCATGGAAAAAGAGTAATTATGTTATATTTGTTTTATTTGTGCAAAAAAATATTCTTAAAGCATCGCAAAAGTAAAGTTGATCCACTGATGTGACATGAACTGTTTTACCTATGTTTGTGCTACGTTTTTGGATCTGGAATCATTTCAGTATGTCTATGGACCTATGGCTCTCTGATGTCATCAAAAATATCTTAATTTGTGTTCTGAAGATGAATGAAGGTAGCCTGGGCCCGCCCATACTTCCTGTGACGCTACATTCTATTTCGCGAGCAAAGTTAGTCTGGCAAAGCTACCATTTAAAGATTTTCCGTTCTCAAAAAAGTGGGAACCAATGAGAAAAGCGCACCCCCCTGGTGTAACAAGATGACGCAGCAGTTCGGCGACCAGAAACGTCTCTGGGTTATGTATATAACCCCAGTTCCTTGAAGGAACGAGACACTGCGTCTATAGACGCTTTGGGAA